>WNWK01009783.1:0-33079 GCA_009830355.1 Cherax destructor
CCTAAATTACTACGTTATCGTGTCTTGTGGCCTTAACAATTTCCTCCCAAAGTAGTCTCCCTTGTTCCCTATCTAAGTTTGGAGGACGGTAAACCACGCCTAAAATCAATTTTTCACATCCCTCTGAAAATTCTATCCAGACAGACTCTGTAAATCCTTTTCGCATTCTGTACGGCTGAGTTCAACATTATTAAGCTGGTAGGTGCTAGGGTTATGAACATTCCCGAGCTTTAGAACTTTGCATTTATCTACATTGAACTGCATCTGCCATTTTTCTGACCACGAATTAAGTTTGTCTAAATCTTCCTGAAGTTCTATGACATCTATGTTTGAATCAATTATCCTACCTATCTTCGTGTCGTCGGCGAATTTGCTCATAAGAACATAAGAATGGAGGAACACTGCAGAAGGCCTACTGGCCCATACAAGGCAGGTCCTTATCAAAACCACCACTACCTAAGAATTTACTCCTGTACTCACGACACTAATCAAACCCAGCCCCTCCCACTCATATATTTGTCCAATCTCTTTTTAAAGCCACCCAAGGTCCTAGCCTCTATCACCCTACTCGGAAGATTGTTCCACGCATCTACAACTCTGTTCGAAAACCAGTACTTGCCTATGTCCTTTCTAAATCTAAATTTATCCAATTTAAATCCGTTATTTCTGGTTCTTACTTGGTTCGATATCCTTAGTATTTTATTAATATCTCCTTTGTTTATGCCCATCATCCACTTGTACACCTCGATGATATCTCCCCTCATTCTACGTCTCTCCAGAGTGGAGATTCAATGCTCTAAGTCTATCTTCATACGGAGATTTCTTATACTGTAAATCATTTTAGTCATTCTTCTTTGTATGTTCTCCAATGAATCTATATCCATCCTGTAGTAAGGAGACCAAAACTGAGCTGCATAATCCAAATGAGGTCTCACTAGTGATGTATAGAGTTGTAAAATAACTTTTGGACTTCTGTTGCTTATACTTCGAAATAAATCCTAGTAATCTGTTACCTTATTGCGCACACTTAGGCACTGTTGTCTTGGCTTTAGATTTCTGCTTACCATGACTCCCAAGTCTTTTCACATTCTGTATGATCAAGCTCAACTTCACCTAGTTTATAAATTCGAGGATATTTTCATTACCAACGACTAGCACCTTACACTTGTCCACATTGAACTTCATCTGCCACTTTTCAGACCAAGACATTAATTTATCCAAATCCTCCTGGAGTTCATTGGTATCCTCCTCAGAATGAATTATACGGCCTATTTTTGTATCATCAGCAAATTTACTCATGTCACTTGCAATTCCTTCATCAAGGTCATTTATGTAAATTATGAACAACAATGGGCCCAAAACTGATCCTTGTGGAACGCCACTGGTGACAAATCCCCATTCAGATTTGACCCTATTAAATCCCCATTCCCTCATCAAGGTCATTGATATATATTATAAATAACAATGGGCCTAAGACTGATCCCTGTGGAACACCACTTGTTACAAGTCCCCATTCGGATTTAACCCCATTTATGCACACTCTCTGCTTCCTATTGGTGAGCCATGACTCGATCCATGACAGCACTTTTCCCCCAATGCCATGAGCTGCCACTGCCACTGTTTGAAGAGATAAGAACATAAGAACATAAGAATGGAGGAATACTGCAGAAGGCCTACTGGCCCATACAAGGCAGGTCCTTATCAAAACCACCACTACCTAAGAATTTACTCCTGCACCCACGACACCAATCAAACCCAGCCCCTCCCACTCATATATTTGTCCAATCTCTTTTTAAAGCCACCCAAGGTCCTAGCCTCTATCACCTTACTCGGAAGTGAATGAATGGTTCAGAGAACCGACGAGTTGGTAAATTAGACACATATGCAACACTTGGGTATCTTTTTGAGGAAACGTTTGCACACAGTGAGTTCATCAGTCCATACAAGGAGAAACGTGAAGAAACAGGAGGAGTGTGAGGTTGTCAGGCCCTCAATCTTGAGACGTCTCAAGATTGAGGGCCTGACACTCACACTCCTCCGTTCTTACGTTCTCCTTTGTATGGACTGATGAAGCCACTGTGTGGCAAGTTTCTCAATAAGATACCCAAGTGTTGCATATGTGTCATTACAACCCTACTGGAAGATTGTTCCACGCATCTACAACTCTGTTCGAAAACCAGTACTTGCCTATGTCCTTTCTAAATCTAAATTTATCCAATATAAATCCGTTATTTCTCGTTAAGGGTTCACAGAGTTCCATTTTGCATTCCTTAAGAACCCTTGAAAAAAGCTCATCAGGGCCTGGCGATTTATTTTGCTTCAAACGGTCTATCGAGGTATATAAGTGGAAGATGGGTATTAATATGGGGAATATAAATAAGGTCTTGAGGATATCTCTCCAGAGAGAACCCGCAATAATGGATTCAAATTGGATAAGTTTAGATTTAGAAAGGATATGGAAAATATTGGTTTGGAAATAGGGTAGTTGATGAGTGGAACAGTCTGCCTAGTAGGGTCATTGAAGCTAGGACCTTGGGTAGTTTCAAATTTAGGTTGGATAAATACATGAGTGAGAGGGGTTGGATTTGAGTGGGACTCGCACTTGAGTTAATAGAATCATCAAAGCTTATTTCTTGGGTAGAATTGAAAATTAGGTTGGGCAATTATTCTGTTAGTAGGATGGATTGTGAAGGACCTGCCTAGTATGGGCCAACAGGCCTGCTGCAGTGTTCCTCCTTTCTTATGTTCTTATGTTCAAGTGCAGTCCACTCAAATCCAACCCCTTGAATGGGGATGGGTTGGACAAATATTTTTGTTGGTGGGTTGGTTTTGACATGGACCAAGTATGGGCCAGTAGGCCTGTTGCAGTGTATTAGTGTCTTCCTGTGTGAAAACCGAGAGAAAATAATTATTAAAAATAGAGCACATTTCATTCTCTTTGTCAGTAAGATACCCATAATTATTTTTAAGACATAAGCAGTATAATGTGATCCTTTATTGACAACGTTTCGCCCACGCAGTGGGCTTTATCGAGTCACAGACAGATCTACCTGGAAAATGAGCAACATGGAGATATATATAGGGTACAGTCAGGTGGAGAATGCTGGGTCAGGTGGAGAAAGCTGCATGTGAGTCTTAAAAAGTAGTGTGATAGTTAAAAACATAGTGTGACTTAAAGGACCTGCAGTGTACCATTCTTGAGTTCTAGGTGGGATAGCGTTGAAGAAGTTTCTTGGCAATAGGTTCAGCTATGTTGTAGAAGCCGTTGTTCTGGTTGAAGTTGTTGGATATACAGATGAGTGATGATTCTAGGATTCTTCGGTATTGCGTGTTGTCTTCTCTGGCGATGAGTCTTGCGTTTCTGTAGTTGATTAAATGGTTGTGTAAATTTCGGTGTTGAACACAGGCATTTCTTGAGTCGTCAGATCTGCCTGCGTACTGGTGTTCTGAAATGCGTGTTTGTAGGTCTCTGGATGTTTCGCCAACGTATAATTTGCTGCAGCCATTACAAGGGATTGTGTATACCCCTGCCGTGGATTGAAGCTTTTCCTGTCTGTTACTGGTAATGTCCTTAATGGTGGTGGATGTGGAGGTGGATACTCGGAATGAGGTCTTAGAAAAATTTTGGGAAACTTGTTTGGAAATGGAGTTGGTGGGAAGGACTATGTATCTCTTCTCAGCAGTGTCTTCTCTGGGTGTGTTGAAGATGTTTAATGCCCGTCGTCTGCAGTCTCTAATGAAGTGACGAGGATAGTGAAGTTTGGAAAAACTTGTTCAATGAGGAGCATTCTTCTTCAAGGAACTCACTGCTGCAGATTCTGAGTGCGCGCAGGAAAAAGCCTATAATTACACCACGTTTAATTTTGGTGTCGTGGTGAGGTAGAAGTGGAGAAGATCGTGTTGATTGGTAGGTTTTCGATAGACTTTAAAACGAAGTTCATGGTCAGCTTTGCAGAGAAGAACACCAAAGAAAGGAAGAGTATTGTCGACTTCTTCTTCTAGTGTAAACTGGATTGATGGCTCAACCTGGTTGAGTTCGTGTTGGAGAGCTTGAACGTTGAAGCGTCTGGGAGTTATGATGAGAATGTCGTCAACATAACGAAGCCAGGTGACAGAAGAGGGAATAATAGTGGAAAATCGCTCGGCTTCCAAATGTTCCATATATAGGTTCGCAAGGACGGCACTAAGTGGCGATCCATGGGTAGTCCAAAGTTTGCTGAAAGAGTTGGTTTTCGAAAGAGAAACATGTAAAGCCCACACATAGTTCAACAATGTCGATGAAATCGCTGGCTGGAAGAGGAAGATCAAGCGAGTCGTCAATTTTCCTGCGCAAGAGATCGATAGCTTGTGTAGTAGGTACTTTGGTGAATAGGGATGTTACATCAAGGCTGGAGAGTTTCTTGTTTCTGATGTTGATGTTGCGAATGCGATTGAGAAGGTCACCAGAGTGTTTGAGATGTGCTGGACTGATGGTGCCCAAAAGTTTGGAGAGGTGTTTAGCGAGAATTCCTGAGATTTGGTTGGGAGCACTGCCTATTCCCGAGGATATGGGCCTCAATGGGATACCTGGTTTGTGAGTTTTTGGCAGACCGTACATTCTGGCAGGTCTGGGGTTGCTGGGAATGGTGTGTAGAAGTTTCTTTCCTAGTTCTGATTCCCTCAGAATGCGGCGAGTCTTGTGAAGATATGTTTTGGTGAGGTTGTCCACTTGATTAGTAGTGAGAGGTTTGTAGGTATCTGGGTCATTAAGTAGATTAAGCATTTTGTTCCTGTAATCGTCAGTGTTCAAGATTACGACACCACCTCCTTTATCAGCGGTGGTAACCTGATGGTCTGTCTTCTGCTAAAGTTTAAGTGCAATGATGTAACGTCGAGGTATGACTGGGGTACTGTGTGTTGAGATGGCTGCTGAGATGATGCCTTGAAGCAGCCATCTCAACACACAGTACCCCAGCATACCTGACGTTACTCATTGCACTTAAACTTGCAGAAGACACGACCATCAGGGTCGTAGAACTTAGCCATACAGATTGCGAAAAGGACTTGGAGGTTATGGTATGCAGCAACCTTAAACCAAGACAGCAATGTATAATAGTGGTAATAAGGCTAACAGATTACTGTGATTTATATCAAGAAGTGTAAGCAACAGAAGTTAGTAAGGCCTCACCTAGATTGCGCAGCTCAGTTCTGGTCTCCATATTACAGACTGGATATTAATTCGTTATAAAATATTCAGCGTAAAATGACTAAATTAATACATAGCATTATAAATCTTCCGTATGAAGAAAGATTGAATACCCTTAAATTACGTTCACTTGTAAGACGAAGAATGAGGGGAGACATGATTGAGGTATACAAGTGGAAATTGGGTATTAACAAAGGGGATATAAATAAGGTCTTGAGGATATCTCTCCAAGAGAGAACCCGCAATAATGGATTCAATTTAGATAAGTTTAGAAAGGATATAGGAAAGTATGTATTGGTTTGTAAATAGGGTAGTTGATGAGTGGAACAGTCTGCCTAGTAGGGTTATTGAAGTTAGGACCTTGGGTAGTTTCAAATTTAGGTTGGATAAATTCATGAGTGGGAGGGGTTGGATTTGAGTGGGACTCGCACATGAGTAAATAGAATTATCAAAGCTGATTTATTGGGTAGCATTGAAAATTGGGTTGAGCAAATATTCTGTTAGTGGGATGGATTGTGAAGGGCCTGCCTAGTATGGGCCAGCAAGCCTGCTGCAGTGTTCCTCCTTTCGTATGTTCTTATGTCTCTAATTTTCATTTTGTCGGTATTGAATACCATTCATGTACAATACTGCTAATAATAATAATAAGAGATTATGTATTTTATTTATTTTGCAGGTCATCCTGACACCTGAGACTGGCTCTTGTTGTCAATACTTCGGGTATTCTGACACCTGAGGCTGGCTCTTGTTGTGTCAATATTTCAGGTATTCTGACACAATATTCTGGTACTGGCAGTTTCAATACTACACTTATAGAGCCAATATCACTGTTACAAGTCTAAAGTTTCTGTAAATGTTGTATATACAGTGTTAATACAGTGATTACACTAAAAAACATAGTTAGGTAAATTAATATATGAGAATATCATTACTCATTATGTTCAAAACACCTGAAAAACTGTGTTTTGAGGCAATGCAATATAGAGGTGTTGATCAACATTCACACTCACTACAACAATCTTCTTCTCAAGAACCTCAGTGTGTATCTCCGACCAGATTTATTATAGATTATAAAACACTCCAGTGTTCAGTGTGTCTAAAAGAGTTTTCTGATAAACGTAATTTACTACAACATATGAGAACTCATACTAGAGAGAAAATATATCAGTGTTCAGAATGTCTGAAAAACTTTACTCGAAAATCAATATTAGTAAATCACATGAGAACTCATACTGGCGAGAAACCATATCAGTGTTCAGTGTGTCTGAAAGACTTTTCTCGTAAAACACATTTAGTGTGTCACATGAGAACTCATACTGGAGAGAAACCATATCGGTGTTCAGTGTGTCTGAAAGACTTTTCCCAAAAACCACATTTAGAAAATCACATGAGAACTCATACAAGAGAGAAACCATATCAGTGTTCAGAATGTATGAATAACTTTTCTCAAAAATCAACATTAGTAAATCACATGAGAACTCATACAAGAGAGAAACCATATCAGTGTTCAGTGTGTCTGAAAAACTTTTCTCGAAAGTCTGGTTTAGTAAGTCATATGAAAACTCATTCTAGGAACTTATGAGTAATAAAATTATATTATTTGACATTGAACCCAGACTTGTCTGGAAGTGTACTGTGTTAAGACAATGTTTTGCATATAGCACAACTGGTGATATCTATCAAATAAACAATCCATTAATTCCTACCCACAGTTTTACTCATCCACAATACCACCTTGTTGGGCTTCTTGAATGTCATTTTTAAGATAAGCTTTTTTTTGTATATTCTTTATGATAGTGACATTCTCAAGTTAAGATCATAATTCTTAATTGGTAAATAAAACATATCATTAGCTGGAGTATACTGGGAGAAGATTTCAAGGGTAAATGCCCCTGCGGCCTCGAGGTAGATCAGGGTCTGACCAACCAGGCTGCTACTGCAGGCCACACGTAAACCAACATACAAACCACAGCCCGGCTGACCAGGTACAGTTGAACACTCTTAGGCCCCTGACTCGTGGTGCCCCTACTTACCACTAGGGGAATGTTGCACCTCCTGGATAGTTTTTTTGCATTTGCAGGGAGTGATTCTAGTGTACAAGTTTGGTACTAATCCCTCTAGGATTTTTCCAAGTGTTTATTATCAAGTATCTTTCTCGCCTGCTTTTCCAGTAATTGTTCTTTATCATACTTATGTGTGCTTATTATTTGAATAATAATACTAATACTAATAATAATAATAATATTAATAATAATAATAAAGGGAGTGTAAAACCCCATCAGCTTATGCTCTTCCTCTTATACATCAATGATCTTCCCAATGTATCACAACACCTGAAACCAATACTCTTTGCTGACGACACGACTTATGTCATCTCCCACTCAGATCTTGCCACGCTCAACACCATTGTTAACGACGAATTACTAAAAATATCTATATGGATGACAGCTAATAAACTTGCACTCAACATTGATAAGACCTTCTATATTATGTTTGGTAACAGAGCAGGTGATGCACAATTAAACATTAAGATCAACAACACTCCTATTGCTAGACACAATGAGGGCAAATTCCTGGTTCTTCACCTTGACAGCAACCTGAAATTCAGCACTCATATCCAACACATAACAAAGAAAGTGTCCAAAACTGTGGATATCCTCTCTAAGATACGTTACTATGTACCACAATCAGCCCTACTCACACTATACTATTCACTCATATATGCCTACCTCACATATGCCATTTGTGCTTGGAGATCAACAGCAATTACCCACCTAAAGCCAATAATAACCCAACAAAAAGCTGCAGTAAGAATTATCACGCAATCCAAGGCTAGGCACCCCCCACTCTTCAAAGACCTAAACCTACTCACTGTTCAGAACATCCACACTTACTACAATCTACATATATAGAACCATAAATTCCAACTTTAACCCTGAACTAAAACACTTACCTGACAGTTTTGACAGGACCCATAGCCATATGATATGATTGCCATATGATATGATTTTACAGCTCTATACACCACTAGTGAGACCTAATTTGGATTATGCAGCTCAGTTTTGGTCTCCTTACTACAGGATGGATATAGATTCATTGGAGAACATACAAAGAAGAATGACTAAAATGATTTACAGTATAAGAAATCTCCCGTATGAAGATAGACTTAGAGCGTTTAATCTCCACTCTCTGGAGAGACGTAGAATGAGGGGAGATATCATCGAGGTGTACAAGTGGATGATGGGCATAAACAAAGGAGATATTAATAAAATACTGAGGTTATCGAACCAAGTAAGAACCAGAAATAACGGATTTAAATTGGATAAATTTAGATTTAGAAAAGACATAGGCAAGTACTGGTTTTCGAACAGAGTTGTAGATGCGTGGAACAATCTTCCGAGTACTGTGATAGAGGCTAGGACCTTGGGTGGCTTTAAAAAGAGATTGGACAAATATATGAGTGGGAGGGGCTGGGTTTGATTGGTGTCGTGAGTACGGGAATAAATTCTTAGGTAGTGGTGGTTTTGATATGGACCTGCCTTGTATGGGCCAGTAGGCCTTCTGCAGTGTTCCTCCATTCTTATGTTCTTTATGTAATACCAGACACAAACATCTCTTTAACATTCCCCGTGTGTACATAAAAGTGCCTAAAATCTGGAACTCCCTGCCTGAATCAACCTCCATTAACAAATTACGTTTGGTAGCATGTGCTGGGAACTTTGATGGCATTGCAATAACTGAAACATGGTATAATACCAAGAGTCGGGATATGATTGCTGAGTGTCATATTCAGGGGTTTAAGTTTTTCCATGTAGATAGATATAATGGGAAAGGGGATGGAGTTGCATTATATGTATGAGAAAATATAAATTGCTGCATAAAAACAGGCATAAAAATAGATGGATCATTAACAGAATCTGTTTGGGTAGAGTTTCTAGAAGGTCAAGAAAAACTGATTCTAGGTGTAATATACCGACCTCCAGGCTTGGATCACGATAGAGGGAGACTTCTTTGGGACGAAATTGTTAGGGCTTCTAGACATAATAACGGAGTGATAGTAGGGGATTTTAACTTTAGTCAGATTGACTGGACAGGAACAATCTTCCGAGTAGGGTGATAGAGGCTAGGACCTTGGGTGGCTTTAAAAAGAGATTGGACAAATATATGAGTGGGAGGGGCTGGGTTTGATTAGTGTCGTGAGTACGGGAGTATATTCTTAGGTAGTGGTGGTTTTGATAAGGACCTGCTTGTATGGGCCAGTAGGCCTTCTGCAGTGTTTCTCCATTCTTATGTTCTTATGAATGAGGGGAGACACGATCGAGGTATACAAGTGCAAAATGGGTATAAGAACATAAGAACATAAGAATGGAGGAACACTGCAGAAGGCCTACTGGCCCATACAAGGCAGGTCCATATCAAAACCACCACTACCTAAGAATTTACACCCGTACTCACGACACCAATCAAACCCAGCCCCTCCCACTCATATATTTGTCCAATCTCTTTTTAAAGCCACCCAAGGTCCTAGCCTCTATCACAGTACTCGGAAGATTGTTCCACGCATCTACAACTCTGTTCGAAAACGAGTACTTGCCTATGTCCTTTCTAAATCTAAATTTATCCAATTTAAATCCGTTATTTCTGGTTCTTACTTGGTTCGATATCCTCAGTATTATATTAATATCTCCTTTGTTTATGCCCATCATCCACTTGTACACCTCGATGATATCTCCCCTCATTCTACGTCTCTCCAGAGAGTGGAAATTCAATGCTCTAAGTCTATCTTCATACGGGAGATTTCTTATACTGTAAATCATTTTAGTCATTCTTCTTTGTATGTTCTCCAATGAATCTATATCCATCCTGTAGTAAGGAGACCAAAACTGAGCTGCATAATCCAAATGAGGTCTCACTAGTGATGTATAGAGCTGTATAATAATTTTTGGACTTCTGTTGCTTATACTTCTTGAAATAAATCCTAGTAATCTGTTAGCCTTATTGCGCACACTTAGGCACTGTTGTCTTAGCTTTAGATTCCTGCTTACCATGACTCCCAAGTCTTTTTCACATTCTGTATGATCAAGCTCTACTTCACCTAGTTTATAAATTCGAGGGATATTTTCATTACCATGGACTAGTACCTTACACTTGTCCACATTGAACTTCATCTGCCACTTTTCAGACCAAGACATTAATTTGTCCAAATCCTCCTGGAGTTCACTGGTATCCTCCTCAGAATGAATCATACGGCCTATTTTTGTATCATCAGCAAATTTACTCATGTCACTTGCAATTCCTTCATCAAGGTCATTTATGTAAATTATGAACAACAATGGGCCTAAAACTGATCCTTGTGGAACGCCACTAGTGACTAATCCCCATTCATATTTGACCCCATTAATGGAAACTCTCTGCTTTCTATTGGTAAACCATGCCTCTATCCGTGCTAGAACTTTACCTCCTATACCATGAGCTGCCACCTTTCTTAAGAGTTTCTTGTTAGGTACTCTATCGAAGGCCTTACTGAAATCCAAGTAAACTATATCATATTCTTTATCACTGTCTACTGCCTCAAATGTTTTATTGAAAAACGTCAGTAAATTTGTTAGGCAGGAACGACTCTCGTGAACCCATGCTAATATACACCGCACTTGAGAAGAAAAAAGTCCCACTGGGAATCTTCATTGATCTACACAAAGCTTTTGACAGTCGACCATGATTTACTGCTCACAAAATTAGCACACTGGTATAAGAGGGCACTCACTCAACTACCTAAAGTCATACCTCAGTAACAGAAGCCAATACGTGTACACAAATAGAGCAAACTCTTCCACACAACAAATTACAGTCTGAGTCCCTCAAGGAAGTGTACTGGGTCCACTCCTATTCCTCATTTACATCAATGACCTACCGAATGCATCAAAAATACTCAAACTCATATTACTTGCAGATGACACAACGTATGTCTTCTCTCACCCAAATCCAGTCATACTGGCCAATACTGTTAATGCCGAATTACAGAAAATATCAACATGGATGACGACTAATAAACTTACTCTAAATACTGACAAGACCTACTTCATACAGTTTGGAAACAGAGCCACAAATGTTCCACTTAACATAATGCTCAATAGTTCACCCATCAAAAGACTCAGAGGGAAAATTCCTAGGAATCCACATTGACAGTAGCCTTAAATTCCAAACACACATACAACAAATTTCCAAGAAAATCTCAAACACAGTAGGCATATTATGAAAGATACGCTACTATGTGCCTCAATCAGCTCTCCTTGCACTAAATCACTCACTCATCTACCCATATCTCACTTATGGAATCTGTTCATGGGGTTCAACAACATTAAATCATCTTAGACCACTCATAACCCAGCAAAAGGCTGCAGTCAGAATGATAACAAATTCCCACTCTAGACAGCGTACTCCACCAATATTCAAAAGCCTAAAACTACTCACCATAAAGAACATTCACACTTATTCTTGTGCCTACTACATACATAGAACTCTACATTCTAATATAAACCGTCCGCTCAAAATTCTCCTCACCAACCTTAATACGACCCATGACCACAACACAAGACACAGATCACTTTTTGATAAACCCCGTGTCCATATCAACCTATGTAAAAATTCTATGCACATAAAGAGCCCCAGAATCTGGAATTCATTACCAGTAAATACTAAAATAACCTTGTCTGAAAATCAATTTAAGACTCTTCTCAAAAACAACCTACTCACCCTAAACTAAATACAGTGGACCCCCAAGTTACGAGCATAATTCATTCCAGAAGGCTGCTCAAGTGCCATTACCGAACGAATTTTCTCTCTTAAGGAATAATGTCAAGTATGTTAGTCCATTTCAGACCCCCAAAAATACACTTACAAAAGCACTTACAATATTACACTTACAAAATTGTACGATTTCCGAGGTGCTCGTAACTCGGGGGTCCACTGTACTCATACTGTAAATTGCTTTCAAAAATGCTCAGTGTTATTTTCCTATAAAATAATTTCAATTTTTACTATTATATTACCATCCTATTAAACACTTGTTACAATGTAATATCATCATATTGTAATTTGAATGATCTAATAAAACAAACTCACTCAATTTCTCTAATATTATATTCATAGTCTATAAGCCATTAGATTAAGCTGCCCCTAATGCCATGGCATATCAGTGGCTCTCCTTGCACTTCAATTTATAATTGTAATAACAAAACCTATGTAAACTAGCAATGAAATAAATAAATATAATGTAAATATAATATTATATAATATACATAATTTCTGTGGTAATAAGATGGAGTCATTGTAGAAACCATTTTAATTACAATAAAATTTACTTAGGGAGACGAGTGTGTGTGTGCATAAAAAAATTAATTTGCATGATGAAAAAGCTGAACCAAAATAACGTTGAATTTCATTTTTATTTTAGGTGGGTTGAACCAAAGAACTACTATGATGTCATCCACAAGTGGTACTTTGGCAGTATTCCATTTCCATACAAATTTTGGTATCCCAGGAGGTATCACAAAGGGTATTGTGATCTAATCAGTAGCTTATTTGATGACCCTGATGATTCTCAGCTGATTGAAACTGAGGTGAGCAGTTGTTAGTATTGTGCAATAATATGGAAGTGAAACATTTAACCTCATCATTACCATATGGACTCATCAATAAAGCAAAAAGTTTTCACAATAGATGTGATGTGTATATACTGTTCAAGTGTTTTTTTAATTTACCCATGTGAAGTTTCCTATGGAAACAAGGCAAGCAGTCACTTGTATTATATTTACCTTAATAATTTCACAATAACATGGAAGTACCTGAGAGTAAAATCTTACAAAGCCTTATCTAAGTTGCATGTAGTATCAAATCTTGTGGTGTCAGTTCTAAATGTTAATTTGTTTGATAAAATTCAATTTTAACAAGGTAATACATACTCAAATCATTTACAAATCTTAAAATCCTTGGTAATCCAATCACTTCTAAGAGTTATGTCACCTTTGGAGGCCAGGTCATATCTTTTCCTGAAGGACACTTCACTCTGCTGCTCATTCCAGCTGAAGGTGCAATGTGACATATGTCAAAATCTTTGTTCTCCGTCTCATTGTTTATATTAATGAAGATTTTTTTATATATTTCAGTTACATAAGCATGCTCAGGAGTGTTTAACAATGCTATCTAATCGCCTCGGAGATAGAGAATATTTCTTTGGTCGTTCACCATCCACTATTGATGCCCTAATCTTCTCCTATCTTGCTTTACTGCTGAAGGTAAGTTCAACCTAACTAATGAATAGTTTCTTTCAGTATGAATTATCATTTTAAAGTGGGAAATGTATCAAGGAACTAAATGTTGGGTCTGTCCCGTAGTTCTACGGCTTTAAAGCCAAGGTCCAAGCCATAGTACTACGTCAAGAGCTCAGCTCACTCAGATAAACTGTGAGCGGTAAATTTGGGCCTAGAGTGTATCTATGTGGTAAGTTTGCACCATATAAAACAAATCCTACAGCAAGCAGTGCATAATGAGAAAAAAACTGCGACCGGGTTTTTGGATTAAAACAGGAAATTTACAGTATATTTTTGTATGTTTTTTACAGTTTTATTTGCAGTTTCTTGGTCTCATTTGATAGAATGGAAGATATATTATAGAAATAGAGATGATTTTGATTGATTTTAGTACTGAAAATAGCTTGAAATTGATCTCAAAGTAGCAGAAATGTTCGATTTTTGCCGATGTTCGAGAGTAAACAAATGACATCATGCATCCAATACACATCAGCTGATGGGTCTAATATATGTTCACGAATGCGCTGATATTATTTTAATTATACAATTATTACTATATTGCATACCAGTAAATGTTCTATTTTTTTGGTGTGAATAAAAATTCTTTATGTGAATAAAAAATCAAATTGGAATTCATCTGTAAAGCCTGGAAACATAACTAATAAACAGAGGAAATGTTATTTTAGTGCCAGGAATGCCTGCATTGTTTATTCTAGACCCTATTTTAAATTGGAATATTTTGAACTTCGTGTGAAATTGGCCAAATTACCAATTTCTGATCACTTTATTGGGTAGTTGAAATAGTTGACTGGGCAGATTCTTGTGCTCAGTTGATAAAATAGAAGTGATACTAGTGAAATAGCTAAGAATTTAGTTGACTTGAATAATATAATTGGCCTAAAATATGAGTCAAAGTAGGCAAAATCGCGGATGCATAAATATTGCTGATGCAATAAAATTTGTGAGTGTAATTTCGTCAGTTTTCCATCATATTTCGTATTTTTTTTTATTTCCTTCAGAAAAAGATTCTCTACCATTTCATTAGAAAAAAATATAAAGAAAATTGAAAATTCTTGGACCCTATGGACAAGGTGTAGAACTACGGGACGGACCTTCAAAGGGTTAAATGTAGGAGTTCAAGAGAATAATGACAACAAAGAACTATATACTGTATTAGTATTTGATTTCTTATCTGAAATATGTTGATAGGTGGATCTAAAAGTGCCAGTGCTGCAGAACCACATCAAGGCTTGCCCTAATCTTTCTCGTTATGTTTCGAAGGCTATTCAACGATTCTTCCCGACAGGTAAGATGCACAAGACAATTTGTATTAATTATTTTTTTTTATTAACACATCGGCCGATTCCCACCAAGACAGGGTGGCCTGAAAAAGAAAAACTTTCATCATCATTCACTCCATCACTGTCTTGCCAGAGGGGTGCTTTACACTACAGTTATAAAACTGCAACATTAACACCCCTCCTTAATGCATGTAATTATTAGAGCTATTTGTTATATAGTTACAGGATTTGCGCTGTGCTAAGAGTGTCTTGAGTTAGAGGTTTCCAATGATTATGATACAAACTTTACTTCAAGCTCATTTAACTTTATATTAATCTGTTTTTAAAGAAGAATGGCATGTTACCTCTTTGCTCTAATTTATTGTACTGTAAAACTGTGGCAATCTTGCTTTCTTTATTAAGAACATAAGAAAGGAGGAACACTGCAGCAGGCCTGTTGGCCCATACTAGGCAGGTCCTTCACATACCCAACCCACTAACAGAATAAACGCTACCCAAGCAATAAGCTTTGACAATGGTATTTACTCACATGCAAGTCCCACTCAAATCCAACCCCTCTCACTCGTGTATTTATCCAATCTAAATTTGAAACTACCCAAGGTCCTAGCTTCAATAACCCTACTAGGCAGACTGTTCCACTCATCAACTACCCTATTTCCAAACCAATACTTTCCTATATCTTTTCTAAATCTAAATTTATCTAATTTGAATCCATTATTGCGGGTTCTCTCTTGGAGAGATATCCTCAAGACCTTATTTATATCCCCTTTGTTAATACCCATCTTCCACTTATACACTTCGATCATGTCTCCCCTCATTTTTCGTCTTACAAGTGAATGTAATTTAAGAGACTTCAATCTTTCTTCATATAGAAGATTTCTAATGCTATGTATTAACTTTGTCATTCATCGCTGAATGTTTTCTAATGAATTTATATCCATTCTGTAATATGGAGACCAGAACTGAGCTGCGTAATCTAGGTGAGGTCTTACTAATGATGTATAAAGCTGTGAGGTCTTACTAATGATGTATAAAGCTGTAATATAACCGCTGGACTTCTGTTGCTTACACTTCTTGCTATAAATCCCAGTAATCTGTTTGCCTTATTACGTACACTTAGGCATTGCTGTCTTGGTTTAAGGTTGCTGCTTACCATAACCCCGAAGTCCTTTTCGCAATCTGTATGGCTAAGTTCTACGTTATTTAACATAAGTGCCAGGGTTATGGACACTCCCTAGCTTCAGAACCTTGCATTTATCTACATTGAACTGCATCTGCCACTTTTCTGACCACGAATTAAGTTTGTCTAAATCTTCCTGTAGTTCCATGACATCTATGTTTGAATCAATTATCCTACCTATCTTTGTGTTGTCGGCGAATTTGTTCATATCACTAGTAATTCCCTCGTCAAGGTCATTGATATACAGTGGTACCCCGACTTACGATGGTCCCCAAACACACCCTTTTATGTAAGTTTATTTTTTTAAATGCTTTTGTAAGTGTAATTTTGGGGGTCTAAAAGGACTAGTCTATTTTACATCATTTCTTATGGAGATAAATTCGTTTGGTAATGGCACTTGAACAGCATTCTGGAATGAAAAAATATCGTAAGTCGGGGTACCACTGTATATTATAAATAACAACGGGCCTAAGACTGATCCCTGTGGAACGCCACTTGTTACAAGTCCCCACTCGGATTTAACCCCATTTATGCACACTCTCTGCTTCCTGTTCGTGAGCCATGACTCGATCCATGACAACACTTTTCCCCCAATCCTATGAGCTGCAACTGTCTTTAACAGTCTCTGATGTGGTACTCTATCAAAAGCATTACTAAAATCCAAATAAACAATGTCGAATTCTTTATCGTGGTCAACGGCCTCAAAAGCTTTACTGAAAAAGGTTAATAAATTAATTAAGCAGGAATGGCCCCTCGTGAATCCATACTGAGTATCATTAATCAAATTATGCTCAATAAGATGGCTTCTTATGATATTAGCTATAATTGACTCTAGTAATTTACCTACAATTGAGGTTAGGCTTATTGGGCAGTAATTTGATGGTAACGACTTGTCCCTTGCTTTAAAAATAGGAATTACATTGGCCATCTTCCACATATCAGACACTACACCTGTTTGAAGAGATATATTAAAAATATTACTCAATGGTTCACAAAGTTCCATTTTGTAGTCTTTAAGAACCCTTTAAAAAAGTTCATCAGGGCCCGGGGATTTATTTTGCTTCAGTTGGTCTCTCATTTTGATAACCATTTCGTTAGTGTCTATGATATTATATAATTTATCTTCTTCAGGCCCACTATAAAAATTAATTACTGGGATATTGTTAGTGTCTTCCTGAGTGAAAACCGAGAGAAAATAATTATTAAAAATTGAACACATTTCATTCTACTTGTCAGTAAGATGCCCAGAGTTATTTTTAAGGGGACCTATCTTATCTCTAACTTTTGTTCTATGAACCTGGAAAAAAACATTTTGGGTTAGTTTTCGAATCCCTAGCAACTTTAATTTCGTAGTCCCATTTAGCTTTTCTTATTCCCTTTTTAACATCCCTCTTAACTCTTTGGGGGTCGACAGGCCTTCCCGGAAACTCGTTCTCAAGGTCGAAAATTTTTTGGGAAAATTTTTTTTATGAAATGATAGAGAATCATTTTCCGATCTTAACGACACCAAAAGTATGAAATTTTATTGAAAACTTACAGAATTATGCTCTCGCAAAGTTATCGGTCTTAACTATGTTTACGCATTGGCGATTTCACCCACTTTGAGCCCTATTTTTGGCCAATTCCAATGTTCCAGTCCACTAAACTCAAAGCTATTTTGCTAGAACTCCATTTCTTCTATCGATTGAGTACAAGAAACCGCCCATTTACCAATTTCAACTACTCAAAATAGTGGTCAGAAAATGGCAATTTGGCCAATTTCACACAAATTTCAAACAATGGCAATTTAAAAATGGGGTCCAGAATAAACAAGGCAGACATTCCTGGCACTAAAATAACATCTTCTCTGTTCATTAGTCACGTCTCCAGGCCCCTCCTACATTACTTTTGCTTTCCATTTTGAATTTTTATTCTCACAAAAAATAGAAGATTTACTGTTATGTATACAACTGCATCATTGTAAAAATGGTATAAATAATATCGGCGCACTTGTGCAAGAATATTAGACTCGCCAGTTGGTGTGTATTGGATGCATGGCGTGATTTGTTTACTCTTGAACATCAGCAAAAATCGAACATTTTCGCTACTTTGAGATCAATTTCAAGGTACTTGTCATTGTCAAACCAATCAAAATCATCTCTATTTCTGTAATATATCTTCCATTCTATCAAATGAGACCAAGAAAACGAGAATACATCAATAAATACCATACGAAAATAAACTGCAAATTCGGTTTTAAACGAAAAAACCGGTCAGAGTTTTTGGAGTGAATGGAGACAAATGGTTTTTAATACTTGACGTGCTGTTGGAGTGTGAGCAAAGTAACATTTATGAAGGGATTCAGGGAAACCGGCAGGCCGGACTTCAGTTCTGGAGATGGGAAGTACAGTGCCGGCACTCTGAAGGAGGGGTGTTAATGTTGCAGTTTTATAACTGTAGTGTAAAGCACCCCTCTGGCAAGACAGTGATGGAGTGAATGATGATGAAAGTTTTTCTTTTTCGGGCCACCCTGCCTTGGTGGGAATCGGCTGATGTGTTAATAAAAAAAAAATAGTTTTTTTCTCATTATGCAGTGTGTGCTGCAGGATTTTTTTTTATGCTGCGCACACTGACCACACAGACCCATTCTTTCATCTGTAGGCCTACCAACTGTTTCCCGCTTAATTTGAGGCCACTAGAATTTACGCGTACTAGTTCGGCACCAACCCCGAAAGGGTTAATGTCAATACAGTCAACCCTCCGTTTTCGTGTATCTCTGTTTTCGTGTGTTTCAGTTTTCGTGCAGTTTTTTCGGGGAACTTTTACCTCCGTTTTCGTGCTTGGTACGGAACCTGTCCACCAGTGCCCCGCACATACAAAGGCCGTAGAGCGCCACCCACGCACCTCCCATGCACATTGTCTCACAGTGTAGCATTGTTTATGCTTGAGTGAACATCATCCCAGGAGTTCATACAAAACATTTATTAACAATTCATTGTTTTTGGCCCTTGATTATTGTGTGTGACTATTAAATAAGCTGCCATGCTGCCAAAGAAAGCTCCTAGTGCCAGTTCTTTGGTAAAGAAAGTGAGGAACACCATAGAACTAAAGAAAGAAATAATAGAAAAATATGATAGTGGTGTACGTATTGCCGAGCTCACCAGGATATACAAGAAGGCCCCAACAACCATCGGTTCCATTGTGGCTAAGAGAAAAGAAATCACTGAAGCTAATGTTGCGAAAGGGGTGAATACAATAACGAAACAGAGATCACAAACAATGGAAAATATGGAAAAATTGTTGTTGCTGTGGATAAACCAAAAACTGCTAGTGGGTGATAGTGTTGTGCAATCCATCATATGTGAAAAAGCAAGGCAGTTGCATACCGATCTTGTCAAGAAAATGCCTGGAACCAGTGATGATGTTGATGAATTTAAGGCCAGCAAAGGCTGGTTCGAAAAATTCAAGAAGAGAAGTGGCATACACAGTGTTGTAAGGCATGGTGGGGGTGCCAGATCAGATAAACAAGGGGCTGAAAATTTCAAACCCCAACAAGTGTTTAATTGTGATGAAACAGGCCTCTTTTGGAAGAAAATGCCAAGGAGGACCTACATCACGCAGGAGGAAAAGGCAATGCCAGGACAAAAGCCTATGAAAGACAGGCTAACTCTCATGTTGTGTGGTAACGCTATTGGGGATTTCAAAGTGAAGCCTTTACTGGTGTATCACTCTGAAACTCCCAGAGTGTTCAAGAAATACAGTGTTGACAAGAGTAAATTGTGTGTGTTTTGGCATGGGTCACTAGGGAAATTTTCCTGGAATGGTTTAATCAAGTGTTTTGCCCCAGTGTGAAGAAATATCTATTGGACAATAAATTGGGGCTCAAGTGCCTCCTGGTAATGGACAATGCTCCTGCTCATCCTCAAGACTTGGAAGACCAAATGTCTAAGGATTTCAAATTTGTAACAGTGAAGTTCTTGCCTCCTAACACCACTCCTCTCATCCAGCCCATGGACCAGCAGGTCATTGCAAACTTCAAAAAACTGTACACCAAAGCAATGTTTCAAAGGTGCTTTGATGTGACCAATGACTCTGAATTGACCCTAAAAGAGTTCTGGAAGTATCACTTCAATATCTTCCATTGCATAGGCCTTATAGATAAAGTTTGGCAGGGAGTGACTTCCAGAATGATGAACTCTGCTTGGAGAAAGTTGTGGCCAGATTGTGTCCAAGAGAGAGATTTTGAAGGGTTTGGGGCTGACCCTGAGGAGCCTATGGAAGTTGTGGAAAGTATTGTGGCATTGGGGAATTGCATGGGGTTGGATGTGAGTAGCCAGGATGTGGAAGAGTTGGTGGAGGACCACAATGAAGATCTAACCACTGAAGAGCTGCAAGAGCTTGAGCTGCAACAATATCAAAGCAGATCTCTGGAAATTGCTTCACTGAAGGAGGAAGAGTGATGTAAGGTGCCTTCTTCAGAGATTAAGGAGATTTGTGCAGATGTGGAGTAGGGTGCATTCATTTGTGGAGGAACATCACGCTGACAAAGATGTTGCAATCCGTCTCATCAACATGTTCAATAACAATCTCTTTTCCCCATTTTAGGGACATTTTAAAGAGATGCCAGACACAGAGCTCTCTGGACAGATATTTAGTGCCACAGGTGTGCAGTGACTCACAAGCTGGTCCTAGTGAGATTAAAAGACAAAGAAGGGAAGTGACCCCAGATGAGGACTTGGTACCTGGAGTCCTTATGGAGGGGGATTCCCCTTCCAAAAATTAGGGTCTCTTCCCTCTTCCCTCCTCCCTCTCTTCCAACCAGCAACATCAGTCTTCAATAAAGGTAAGTGTCACATTAAGTTCATTCATTTGTGCATGTAAATCTATCTTTAAGCCCCCCCCCCAAAAAAAAAAAAATCAAACTTCTGGGTTTCTGGAACGGATTAATTGAATTTCCATTATTTCTTATGGGGAAAATGGTTTCAGTTTTCGTGTGTTTCAGTTTTAGTCGATCCCTCAGGAATGGATTAAGCACGAAAACGGAGGGTTGACTGTATATTGATTCATAAGATGACCCTCACCTCTTTGGATGCACCTATAAATTCCTTTCTTCTGCCCTAAGAGATACTTGAGCCTATTATTCATCTATTTAGGGTCATTTCTATTTGATCTAATTTCTTTATACGGGATAAATGTTCTTTGGGCAGCATGTACTATAGTGTTTAGAAAACTCTCATATTGATAGCTCTCTTCGTTACCTCAGTCCACAGATGATAAGTGTTCTCTAAGCCCATTGTAATTTGTTAAGCGAAAATCTAGGACCGTTACTGAATTGTCCCTACTATCATACTTCCATTCAATGCTAAAGGTAAATGATTTGTGGTCACTTGCGCCGAGTTCCTCTGTAATTTCTGAATTATTAAAAAGGGTTTCCGTGTTTGCCAGAACCAAATCAAGCAGGTTATTTTCCCTTGTAGGTTCTGTCACAAACTGCTTCAAAAAACAATCTTGAACTACCTCTAAAAAGTTGTTAGATTCTAAATTCCCAGTAAAAAATTTCCAATCAATCTGACTAAAGTTAAAATCCCCTAGAATTACTACATTATCGTGCCTTGTGGCCTTAACTATTTCCTCCCAAAGTAGTCTCCCTTGTTCCCTATCTAAGTTTGGAGGATGGTATATCACACCTAAAATCAATTTTTCATACCCCTCTGAAAATTCTATTCAGACAGACTCTGTATGTATTATTTCAGTCTTTATACCAGTTTTTATGCAAAAATTTAAATGATCACGGACATAAGAGTGCCACCCCACCCTCCTTCCCGATACTTCTGTCTACTTGAAACAATTTAACCCTTTCAGGGTTTTCAACGTACTAGTACGGCTTACGCGCCAGGGCGTTTGACGTACTAGTACGCCTAAATTCTAGCGCCCTCAAATCAAGCAGAAGCAGGCTGGTAGGCCTAGATATGAGAGAATGGGTCTGTGCGGTCAGTGTGCACAGTATAAAAGAAATCCTACAGCACAAAGTGCATAATGAGGAAAAATCTCCGACTGTGTTTTTGACTTGAAACAGCGACTTTGCAGTCTATTTTCGTATGGTATTTATGATTGTATTCTTGATTTTTTGGTCTCATTTGATAGAATAGAAGATATATTATAGAAATAGAGATAATTTTGATTGGTTTCATGATGGTAAGTACCTTGAAATTGAGCGCAAAATAGCGAAAATGTTCGATTTTTGACGATGTTCAAGAGTAAACAAATCACGCTAAACGTCCAATACACATCAACTGGGTAGTCTAATATTCTTGCACAAGTGCTCTCATATTATTTATACCGTTTTTACAATGATGCAGTAGTATACATAACAGAAAATCTATTTTTTGTTAGAATAAAAATTCAAAATGGAAAGCAAAAGTAATGTAAGAGATGCCTGGAGACGTGACTAATGAACAGATAAAATGTTATTTTAGTGCCAGGAATGTCTGTCTTCTTTATTCTGCACCTATTTTGAATTTGGCATCTTTTGAAATTTGTGTGAAATTGGCAAAATTGCCAATTTCTGACGACTTTATTGGGTAGTTGAAATCGGTAAATTGGCGGTTTCTTGTACTCAATCGATAGAACAAATGGAATTCTAGCGAAATAGCTATAATTTTCGTAGACTGACACATTGGAATTGGCCGAAAATAGGGCTCAAAGTTGGCGAAATCGCTTATGCGAAGACATCATCGATACCGATAACTTTGCGAGAGCATAATTCCGTTAGTTTTTCACAAAATTTCATACTTTTGGTGTCGTTATGATCGGGAAAAGATTCTCTATCATTTCATAAGAAAAAAAAAAATTTCTCGAAAATTTTTCGATCCTGAGAATGAGTTAAGAATCGAGGTCTTGACCCTGAAAGGGTTAAAACCCTGAATGTGACATTGAGCAGGCTTGTTCCGATTTTTCATATTGAACCACGTCTCAGTTATGGTAAAAACATCAATGTTACCCGCACTTGCAACTAATCTCAATTATTCCATCTTATTTCTCGCACTACGAGTATTTATGTAATGCAGTGGACCCCCGAGTTTCGGTCACCTCAGAAATCGAACAGTTATGTAAGTTTAACCCTTTCGGGGTTTCGGTCGTACTAGTACGGCTTACGCGCTGGGGTTTTCCATGTACGTACTAGTACGCATAAATTCTAGCTCCTTCAAATTAAGCGCGAAATGGCTGGTAAGCCTATTGGTGAGAGAATGGGTCTGCGTGGTCAGTGTGTGCAGTAGGAAAAAGATCGGGGACCCAGTGGTGCATTGTGGGAACACCCATGTTAGTACACCTTGTTCACCATGCCTCGCGGTAAGAAACACCTCACTCCTCGGCGAATTGGAACACTTTTGTTCCCCAGTGACAGTTCTATCACCGATGGGAGTGTCAGTGATGATGAGTTTCAAGGTTTTGAGGAGGTTGTGACCGAAACTAATGACCATAATACCGGTAATATTGAGGAAAACCCAGACGACCCTCAGCCTTCCACCTCCGGTGCTGTGGCATCTTGTTCACATTCAATTGTACCAGAACGAAAGAGGAAACTGTTATTTACTCATATCCCGGACTCTGATGTGAGCAATGGTGATGATAGTGATAGTGAATATGAACTCCAAGCTCTTCAAAACAGTTCCAGTAGCGAGAGTGGAGTGGAATATTCTCCAGTGAAGCGTCAGTATATACGATGGTATATGCGCTCTGATAGCGTGCCATATGCTGTTCCAAGGGGAAGGAGTACATCTCGGAGTACATCCCGTGGGCGTACAACAGGAACAGATAGTGAAAATGAAGATGATAGTGTTGCAATTGGGATGAGAAATGTGCATACATCTGGTGGTGATGGTGGTAGTGGTGGTGCCAGGCGGGAGGCAGTGAGCCATGCTGCTGCCACCTGCACCGCTGACTCACCAGACCTACAACAAAGGCGACCCTCACCCACTCACCAACCCCCACAACCACAACTTCCACTTCCATAAATCCCACAACCACCTGTAAATATACAGTACCCACCAGCAGACCGCACCTGGAATTGGCAGGAAGCTGACAATTTTATTCCCAATCCCCATCAGTTTGATGAAAGTCATTGTAGAATACACCCATCATGTACACTTGGAAACAATGCCAGTGAACTGGAATGTTTTGAGTTATTTTTTGACGATCCCCTGATGGAAATTATTATCAGGGAAAGGAACAGATACTACGAGTACACCATGGCAAACACAATACTTTCATCAACATCATGCCTCAACAGGTGGAAAGAGACAACTGTTGCTGAGATGTATCTTTTCTTTGCCACAATAATGCTTATGCCACATGTGTATAAGCACCATGTCCAATCATACTGGTCGACAGACCACCTGATTGCAACACCAGGTTTCAGTGATATAATATCAGTGAATCGATTTGTGCTACTGTTACGTATGCTACACTTCTCAGACAAAACCAGGCCTGACAGAAACAACAGGTTATATAAGATTAGGAATGTGTTTCTGTATCTGAAAGAGAAATTCAATATGTATTTTTATCCCTTCAGGAAGCTTGTTATTGACGAGTCACTGATTCTGTTCAAAGGTAGACTGTTATTCAAGCAGTATATACCAAGCAAGAGGAAACGCTTTGGTATAAAGTTGTTTGTGCTTTGTGATTGCTACAGTGGTATTGTAATGGATATTATTGTTGCAACGAGGAGAAGGCTGGAGGCAGTGGAGATGTCGTGTCTGAGGTCAATGTGTGGTGTGAATATAATGCAGAGAATTCGGAGTTTGGAAATTAGGAGGAGGTGCGGATTACCAAAACGATTGTCCAGAGAGCTGAGGAGGGGTTGTTGAGGTGGTTTGGACATGTAGAGAGAATGGAACGAGACAGAGTGACTTCGAGAGTGTATAAATCTGTAGTGGAGGGAAGGCGGGGTAGGGGTCGGCCTAGGAAAGGTTGGAGGGAGGGGTAAAGGAAGTTTTGTGTGCGAGGGCTTGGACTTCCAGCAAGCATGTGTGAGCGTATTTGATAGGAGTGAATGGAGGCACATGGTTTTTAATACTTGACGTGCTGTTGGAGTGTGAGCAAAGTAACATTTATGAAGGGATTCAGGGAAACCGGCAGGCCGGACTTGAGTTCTGGAGATGGGAAGTACAGTGCCGGCACTCTGAAGGAGGGGTGTTAATGTTGCAGTTTTATAACTGTAGTGTAAAGCACCCCTCTGGCAAGACAGTGATGGAGTGAATGATGATGAAAGTTTTTCTTTTTCGGGCCACCCTGCCTTGGTGGGAATCGGCCGATGTGTTAATAAATAAATAAATATTATTGTGTACACTGGAAGTAATACATTGAAAGATACCAGGAAGTTACTGGGTATCTCTGGTGATGTGGTTAGAACAATGATGGAACCATATCTTGGTAAGGGGCATATATTATACAGTGGACCCCCGCTATTCGAACGGCTCGGCAATAGAACATATCGTTATTAGAACAAGAAAATCGATATCGCCATGCAAACAAAATATCATGATTCGAACAAGTGCATCCAACACCTGTCTGCCCAGGCGCTTGGAGAGCCAGTCCCGCGTTGTTTACACTCGAGAGAACATTACCCTGCACGCTCATCCAGTTATTTCACACTTAATTATAATTGTTTGGAGTTTGTTCATTAAGTGTGAGGCAGTGGTGAGAGGCAGTGGCGGTAGAGGCAGTGATGAGAGGCAGTGGTGAGAGGCAGTGGTGGTAGAGGCAGTGGTGGTAGAGGCAGTGGTGGTAGAGGCAGTGGTGGTAGAGGCAGTGGTGGTTGAGGCAGTGGTGGTTGAGGCAGTGGTGGTTGAGGCAGTGGTGGTTGAGGCAGTGGTGGTTGAGGCAGTGGTGGTTGAGGCAGTGGTGGTTGAGGCAGTGGTGGTTGAGGCAGTGGTGGTAGAGGCAGTGGTGGTAGAGGCAGTGGTGAGAGGCAGTGGTGAGAGGCAGTGGTGGTTGAGGCAGTGGTGGTTGAGACAGTGGTGATAGAGGCAGTGGTGATAGAGGCAGTGGTGATAGAGGCAGTGGTGATAGAGGCAGTGGTAGTAGAGGCAGTGGTAGTAGAGGCAGTGGTGGTAGAGGCAGTGGTGAGTAAACAAGATTAAATGAAGGTTCGGAGTTTTGTAAACAAACCAGTTGTTGTTGCTGTAACCAGCCTGACACGTATGATTTCTGTTCATTCCTTGAAGCTGACTGGAAGTGATCTAATGCAGATAGCATTACAAACTCCGTTTTCTCTTATACTAACACGTCTGAAGGAGGAAAGAATGGGAAGATGTTTTCACAGCTGTAGTGAGAATGCCCGCCACCACCATCTTTCCCAGCCACCACATTCGTAATGACATACATATTTTATTCATTCTAGAGTGTATATCAGGTTTTTATGTTATTTATATTGTTTATTATGTCATATTAGATGAATTGTGATAGATAAATAAGCTGTCGAGTTGATAATAGCTTCACAGTGAAGTACTATTTTGTCATGCCTCCTGACAGCAGGAACGGATTAATTGTATTTCCATTATTTCTTATGGGAAAATTAAATCGCCACTCGAACATTTCGCGTTGAGAACTAGCTCCTGGAACGGATTAAGTTCGAATAGCGGGGGTCCACTGTATACTGATAACTGGTACACAAGCCCCTCCCTCAGTGATTTTTTGCGAGTGAACATGACAGATGTGTGAGGTACAGTGCGTGCAAATCATAAGCATATGCCTAGGTTCAATGCAGGGACTCGTAGAGGTGAGGTGCAGGCGTTTGCTGCCAATGACATCATGGCATTTCGGTGGCATGACAAACGAGATGTCACACTGTTGTCATCAATTCACCCTAACGAAATGACAGACACTGGCACGCTGAATAGAGAGACCAATGAACCCATTCTAAAACCTGCAGCTGTGATGGACTACACACTCAATATGCGCTTAGTGGACAAATGTGACATGCAAATTGGGTTTGCTGATTGTGTTCGCAAGAGTTACAAGTGGTACATAAAACTCTTTTTTCACATTCTGGACATTACCATGCTCAATGCTTATAATATTTATAAGTTGAAGACCACAAACAAACCACCATATGGCGAATTTTGTTTGTCTGTCATCAGACAAATAATATTCAAGTACCAAGGAACAACACCTGCAATAGAAACCCGCCCAACACCAAGTCATCAACACCTATCCTCTCGTCTGAGGCATGGTGATCACTTCCTAACAAAACTGCCTGCTACTGCTTGCAAGAAAAAGGCTCAGAGAAGGTGTTGTGTCTGTGCACATACAAAAAAACGCCCACAACAACGCAAAGACACTCATTTTATGTGTGTGGAATGTAAAACACCACTGTGCATGGAACCATGTTTCAGAGACTTCCACAGGCTGCAGAACTTCTAGAAACATGTCCAGTGACTATATATATATGTATATACATGATTGAACAATGAAAAGAAACAATATTTGTTATTGTGAATAACTGTAAATAAGTTGTGTAAACAAAATAGTGATAATAAACTTTATGTAATTATTGTGTAATACTTACCCAGTGAATATTTGAAAAAGAGCACTTATATTGGTCTCACATGCCATAAAAGTTATTTGGAAAAAATAAATTAAAATCGATAAAAAAACAACTTCAAGAAAGAAAAAAGAAAAAAACCGGCCAACCGGCAGTCACCGATGTTGCCGGCAGCAGTTCATTTTTCGTCAACTTCAATCCTCTATATCTCGGTGAGTATTGATTGCAAAAATGTAATTTTTAGCCTGTTAGATTTAGAAAAAAAAATCTATCATTTCATAAGAAAAAATAATTTTTTTTTTTTTAAATTCGTGGACCCTGAGAACGAGTTTCAGAGACCCCTTGGACCCCCAAAGGGTTAATGCCCATGTTGACACTTTTCAGGTCGCTTGTTCTATCTAGGCTGGAATATTGCTGCACACTAACTGCATCTTTCAAGGCAGGTGAAATTGCTGACCTAGAAAATGTACAGAGAACCTTCACGGCACGCATAACTGCAATAAACCACCTCAATTACTGGGAACACTTGAAGTTCCTAAACCTGTACTTCCTGGAACGCAGGCGGGAGAGATACATTATTATATATACAGTGGACCCCCTGCTAACGAAAAAAATTCACTCCAGAAGCCTGCTCAAGTGCCATTACCGAACGAATTTACTTCCTTAAGAAATAATGTCACGTAGGTTAGTTTATTTCAGACTCCCAAAAATACACTTCCAGAAGCACTTACAATATTATACTTACATAATTGTACGATTTCCGGGGTGTTCGTTAGCCGGGGGTCCACTGTACTTGGAAAATCCTAGAGGGATTAGTACCAAACTTGCACAGGAGTGTCACTCCCTATGAAAGCAAAAGACTCGGCAGACGATGTAACATTCCCCCAATGAAAAGCAGGGGTGCCACTAGCACGTTGAGAGACAACACAATAAGTGTCAGGGGCCCAAGACTGTTCAACTGCCTCACAGCATACATAAGGGGATTACCAATAGACCCCTGGCTGTCTTCAAGCAGGCACTGGACAGGCACCTAAAGTCGGTGCCTGACCAGCCAGGCTGTGGTTCGTACGTTGGACTGCGTGCGGCCAGCAGTAACAGCCTGGTTGATCAGGCTCTGATCCAACATGAGGCCTGGTCACAGACCGGGCCACAGGGGTGTTGACCCCTGGAACTCTCTCCAGGTAAACTAGGACCAGCTTGAGAGTCACTGGACCCCTGTCGCACAAAATAACTGTCCAGAGTGCTCTGTTTCTGGCGTCTCTTTAATATTTGCCTGAAGTGGGACATTGTTTTGTCACTGAACATATTGCAGAGATGGCTTGTTTCAACTTGCTCAGGGTGTTTTTTTTCAACAAAACTTTGCAACCTATTCCACATTGCACACATGTCCTTATCACCGAATGCATCACAACTACTCAAACCCATATTATTTGCAGATGACACAACATATGTCGTCTCTCACCCAAATCCAGTCATACTAGCCAACACTGTTAATGCCGAATTACAGAAAATATCAACATGGATGAAGACAATTAAGCTTACTCTCAATACTGACAAGACCTACTTCATTCAGTTTGGAAACAAAGCTACAAATGTTCCACTTAACATAACGCTCAATGATTCACCCATCACAAGACTCACAGAGGGAAAATTCCTAGGAATCCACCTTGACAGTAGTCTTAAATTCCAAACACACATACAACAAATTTCCAAGAAAATCTCAAAGACAGTAGGTATATTATCTAAGATACGCTATTATGTGCCACAACCAGCTCTTATTGCACTATATCATTCTCTTATCTACCCTTATCTCACCTATGGAATCTGTGCATGGGGCTCAACAACATTAAATCACCTTAGACCACTCATAACCCAGCAAAAGGCTGCAGTCAGGATGATAACAAATTCCCACTCTAGACAGCATACTCCTCCTATATTCAAAACTTTAAAACTACTCACCGTAAAAAATATTCATACCTATTCATGTGCCTTCTACATACATAAAACTCTACATGCTAATATCAACCCTCCGCTCAAAATTCTCCTCAACAACTTTAATAGGTCCCACGACCATGACACAAGACACAGATCACTATTTGACATACCCCGAGTCCATACTAACCAATGTAAAAATTCTATGCACATAAAGGGCCCCAGAATCTGGAATTCATTACCAGAAAATATTAAGTTAACCTTGTCGGAAAATCAATTCAAGACTCTTCTCAAAAATCACCTACTCACCCTATACTAAATACTCATACTGTAACAAACTTTCAAACCCAATGTTATTTTACTTAAGATAATCTCAGTTTTATATTGTCATCCTCCTTAACACTTGTTGCAATTTCATATCATCATATTGTCATTTAAAATAGTATAGTATCATCATTTTGTTAATTTGAAATAAAATATATAACTAGAAGATACTCAATAAATTTTTCTAGTATTGTTATTATACTAGTATAGCATCAACATATTGTAACTTGAAATAAAATATTCAACTAGATTAAACTCAACCAATTTCTCTAGTATTGTCTTTAAATAGTATGTATAATCATTTTGTAACTTGAAATAATACATAACTAGAATAAACTCAATCAATTTCTCTAGCATTAAGTACTTAGTGAATAAGTCTTTAGAATAAGCTGCTCCTAATGCCATGGCATGCCAGTGGCTCCTTGCATTACAGTCTTATAATTGTAACTACCAATAACAATGTACACTTGTAACATGCATCGAAATAAAAATATTATTATTATTATACTATCACTGAAGAAGGCATCTCCTTCACTCCCTCTTCCTCCTCCTCTGAAGCAAGTTCCTCAGCTGTGGTCTGTTGCTGTTCCAGATGAAGGTCTTGCAGCTCTTCAGTGGTTAGCTCTTCCCTGTGGTCCTCCATCAACTCTTCCACATCCTTGACACTCCCCTCCACAACAGGCAGAGGGTCGGTAGGGTCAGGGTCAGCCTCAGGCCCTTCAAAATCCCTCTGGAGAACACATTCTGGCCACAATTGTCTCCATGCAGAGTTCTGGAAGTCACTCCTTCCCAAATGGGGGCACATCTCAAGCGGTGTCCCACAGGGGTCAGTTTTGGGCCCCTTGTTGTTCACAATTTACATAAACGACATAGATGAGGGAATAAATAGCAACATAAGCAAATTTGCTGATGACACCAAAATAGGCTGTTTGATTCATTCTAATGAGGACATTAGAGCACTCCAGGAGGATTTGAATATACTGCTGCAGTGGTCAGAGAAGTGGCAGATGCAGTTTAAAGTAGACAAATGCAAAGTTCTAAATGTTGGGCAGGACAATAACCATGCCACATATAAACTGAATAATGTAGATCTTAATACTTGTGACTGCATAAAGGATTTAGGAGTTCTGGTTAGCAGTTATTTGAAACCAAGACAACAGTCCATAAGTGTTCACAATAAAGCTAACAGAATCCTTGGCTTCATATCAAGAAGTATAAATAATCGAAGTCCTCAGGTTGTTCTTCAACTCTATACAGTGGACCCTCGCTATTCGAACACTCCAAACTCGCCCTTTTATGTAAGTTTATTATTGTAAGTGCTTTTATAAGTGTATTTTTGGGGGTCTGAAATGGACTAATCTAATTTACATCATTCCTTATGGGAATAAATTCGTTTGGTAACAGCACTTGAACAGCATTCTGGAATGAAGAATGTTCGAATAGCGAGGGTCCACTGTATATCCTTGGTTAGGCCTCATTTAGATTATACTGCACAGTTCTGGTCACCATATTACAGAATGGATATAAATGCACTGGAAAACGTACAGAGGAGGATGACAAAGTTGATCCCATGTATCAGAAATTTTCCCTATGAGGATAGACTGAGGGCCCTGAATCTGCACTCTCTAGAAAGGCGTAGAATTAAGGTGTATAAATGGAAAACAAATAAATAAAGGGGATGTAAATAGCATCCTGAAAATATCCAGCCAAGTTGGAAAAGTTCAGATTCAGGAAGGATATAAGAAAGCACTGGTTTGGTAATAGAGTTGTGGATGAGTGGAAAAAACTCGCGAGTACCGTCATAGAAGCTAAGACGTTGTGTAGTTTTAAAAATAGGTTAGATAAATACATGAGTGGGTGTAGGTTGGACCTGACTAGCTTGTGCTGCTAGGTCTTATGCCATGCTCATTCCTTAAGTGGAAGTGACCTGACTACGTGGAGTTTGCCTGGAGAGGGTTAACTCCAGGTAGTCAGGTCTAAGCCGGGGAGTGATGGAATTGCCTCATATGGGTCAGTAGGTCTGCTGCAGTGTTCCTTCTTTCTTATGTTCTTATAAGGCTTATGCAATGGAGGATAGTGAAGTGATTCCTTCAGAAATCTCTTAGGGTCAATTCAGAGTCCGAGGTTATGTCAAAGCATCTTTGAAACATTGGTTTGGTGTACAGTTTTTTGAAGTTAGAAATGACCTGCTGGTCCATGGGCCAGATGAGAGGAGTGGTGTTAGGAGGCAAGAACTTCACTGTTATAAAAGTGAAGTCCCTAGACAATAGGTCTACCAAGTTTGGAGGATGAGCAGGAGCATTGTCCAGTAACAGGAAGCACTTGAGTGGCAAATTATTTTCCAGGAGGTATTTTTTCACACTGGGGCCAACACTTCATGGACCCACTCTTTTAAAAATTTTCCTCGTGACCCATGCCTTATTATTAGCTTTCCACAACACAATTTATTCTTAATGACATTATTTTTCTTGAACACTCTGGGATTTTCTGAGTGATACACCAGTAAAGGCTTCACTTTAAAATCCCCACTAGCGTTAGAACAAAACAAGAGAGCCTGTCTTTCATAGGCTTATGTCCTAATAGTGCCTTTTCCTCTTGCGTGATGTAGGTCCTCTTTGGCATTTTCTTCCAAAAGAGGCCTGTTTCGTCACAATTGAACACTTGTTGGGGTTTGAATTTTTTGGTCTCTACGTACCCCTTAAATTCACTTATGAATTTTTCAGCCGCACATTTGTCTGAACTTGCAGCCTCACCATGCTTTACCACACTGTGCATGCCACTACACTTCTTAAATCTCTCAAACCAGCCTCTGCTGGCCTTAAATTCACTATCAGCACTCGTTGCAGGCATTTTCTTCATGAGATCGTCATGCAACTGCTTTGCCTTTTCACAAATGATCGACTCCGAAACACCATCACCCACTATCTGTTTATTGTTGATCCACAACTGTAACAACTTCTCAACCTCTTCGATTGTTTGTGATCTATTTTTGGTTAACATGTCAACACCTTTCGCAACATCAGTTTCCTTGATTTCTTTTCTCTTTGCCAGGATAGAAGTGATTGTTGATTTGCTTTTGCCATACATCCTAGCAAGCTTCACAACTCGCACACTACTCTCATATTTTTGTACTATTTCTTTCTTAACTTCTATGGTGTTTCTCACTTTCTTTACCGAACGGGTGCCACTAGGAAGTTTCTTTGGGCCCATGGTAGCTTATTTCACAGTCACACTTAATAAAAGCACCAAACACAATGAATTAATTGTGAAATTTTGGATGAGCACCATGGTAATGTTCATCAAAGATAAACAAAGCCCGCTGAC
>WNWK01009783.1:33179-74379 GCA_009830355.1 Cherax destructor
TGCGCACACTGACCGCGCAGACCCATTCTCTCATCCCTAGGCCTACCACCTGTTTCCTGCTTAATTTGAAGCCGCTAGAATTTACGCGTACTAGTACGGCACCAACCCCTGCTCGTAAAACGTACTAGTACGGCACTGACCCCGAAAGGGTTAATATTAAGGAGATTTGTGCCAAATGGACTGATGTACAAAGATTTATGGATAATTTTTCACCCTCACAAAATTGTTGCAGGCCGTGCTGGTAACATGTACAATGACAATGTGGTGTCCCATTTCTGGGAAGTTTTAAAGAAACGCCAGACACAGAGCTCCCTGGACAGATTTTTTGTGAGAGAGGGGTCCAGTGACTCTCAACCTGGTCCTAGTGGCATTAAAAAACAAAGAAGGGAAGTAACCCCAGAAAAGGACTTGGTACCTGAAGTCGTAAGTCCAAACACTAGCAACTCCTCCTTCCTCTCCCCTTGTTCCATTTTCCTCACATCAACAACTCTTCAATAAAGGTAAGTGTCAAGTTATTACTGTTTTATACTTTGTCTCATTGTTTTCTGTGTAATTTAATCTAGAAACAAAATTTATTTTAATACTTTTGGGTGTCTGGAACGGATTAATTGAATTTCCATTATTTCTTATGGGGAAAATAGATTCGGAGTTAGTAATATTCGGTGTTAGTAGCACCCTCTGGAATGGATTAACCCTTAAACGGTCCAAACGTATATATACGTTCGCACGCCCAGTGCCCCGAATATTTTGAAAAAAAAAATATATAGAAATAAAGAACACATTTTTTTAAGTGTTATCGTATAAAAAAAACAATTAGGGTGAGTAGTTACCAAGATATGAGGCGGAGAAGTTGGCACTGGATGCTCACCTGACAGCAACAGGAGCCCTGCCGCTTGCAGAATTGTTGCCGATGTTCCTTTTTTTTTTCTCTTTTTTATTATTTTTATATAATTTTTATGTTCTGATAATTACAATTTATAGTAGTTCTTGTGATTTAATAGTTAATCTTTGTTCTGACAGTAATATTAGGTACTGAAATTGTACTCAAATAAAAATAATAATGATAGTGCATAAAAATAATAATAATAATAATAATAATAATAATGATAGTGAATAATAATAATAATGATAATGATAGTGCATAATAATAATAATAATAATAAAGTTCCCTTGAAGCCATTATGTAAGATATGTGTCACTGCCTTATCTCATCTGATCTCCACTAATGATGACTGGTAACATTTGACGAGGGGTGAGGGGTAGTCTTATCTCTTCTTATCAGTCCAGTAATTAGAGTGATGACATTTGACGAGCTTACACTGCTTCCCTTTATTTGTTATGCAAACCTGTCTGTCTGTGTGTCTGTCTTTCTGTCTGCTTGTCTCAGAGAGTAGCTCATGAACCAACTGGTATTACGCAGATCACAAGCACATTATATCACTTTGTCTTGGTTTTTTTAGTTATCCTAGGTAATTTACACTATGTATAATTGTATTTACGTATGTGTTCCTGTGAGATAGAGACAGATACATACAGACAGACAGACAGAGATAGACAGCCAATCAGGTACCCAGCTGACCAGCCAGCTGCTGGCCAGCCAGGTGGCCAACCAGCTGCTTGCCAGCCAGGTGGCCAGGCAGGCAGGCAGGCAGCCAGCTGGCCTGCCAGCCTGCCGACATCAATTTCCACTTCAAAGGGGAGTGTTAATATGACATGACATCAGTGAATCCTTGGTGTTTGCCGCAGTGTTTGCTCTAGCTGGCGCTCAATTTAACTGGTGCTCCCACAAGGTACTAAGTAGTCCCAGATTTTTTTAATATGGTGCACACCGAGTGTTAAGACCCATTCTATGCTGACCAGGCATCTCAGGCCAATCATGCCAAATTTGGAGGTAGGAAAAATAAAACGTAAATATACGTTTGGGGCAGTAGCAGTACTAACGTATATATACGTTTGGACCGTTTAAGGGTTAATTACGAAAACCGGGGGTCCACTGTACAGTGGAACCTCCACTAACGAGTTTAATCCATTCCATGACCTTGCTCGCAACTGGATTTGCTCGTTTGCAGAGTCAATTTTCCTCATTTAAATTAATTGAAATGGAATTAATCCGTTCAAGTGGAATTCCAGGCACCACAAAATACTTCAATAATTTCCCTAATATCAACTCTACAGCTTATTTATCTATCACAATTCATCTAATATGACATAATAAACAATATTAATAACATAGAAACATGATATATACACTAGAATGAATGAAATATTACATATGTAAGTAGTGTTAGTGGAGGCGGAGGCCGCTACCTCCGCCTCCCAGAGTGGCAATGTTTTGATACACACTACCATCTTGTGGTGGCTATCTGAAACTCACTTATAGTATTATTATAATTACGTATTATTTATTAGTAAATACATATTCTTATAATAATTTATACTATATTACATATATTATTACAAATATAATTATTATATTATACATATTATTATTATTATTATTATTGTTGTTATTATTATTATTATTATTAGAGTGTATGTATTCTTATAATAATACTCTTGCTTACCATTTGGAATTTTTATTTACACAAAAAATAGAAGATTTACTGTTATGCAGACTACTGCATTATTGTAATAATTGTACAATTAATGTCAACCCATTCGTGAGTGCATATTGGAATGGCCACTCGGACAGGTATTGGACATTTGTTTACTCGAACATTGGCAAAAATCAAACATTTCAGCTATTTTGAGCTCAATTTCAAAGTTCTTTTCTTTGTGAAAGCAATCAAAATCATTTCTATTTCTGTAATATATCTTCCATTCTATCAATTGAGACCAAAAAAACGAGAATACAACCATAAAAAACATACGAAAATATACCGCTAAGGGCCGGCTAAGGCTGAGAAGTGAACTCCGTTATTTACAGTCAGATTTTTTTAAATTTTGGTGTACATTAAGAAACATCTTTCCATCATACATTGCCCAAGTTTCAATAAGATAGTTCGACAAACAAATGAGATCCAATTCCCTAGATCAAGAGCTAGAGCCCCTCACCAGCGTCAAGGAACCTCCCTTGAGGCCCGCTCACATTTGGAAATTTCGCTCGCCTATGGAAGCAAAAAATCGACTGATCGACTGCTCGTATCTAGAAAAACTCACACGTGGATATGCTCATTAGTGGAGGTTCTACTTTATTTATAGATGGAGTTGTAAGATAAGTGAATGCTCGGGTGTTGGCAAGAGGTGTGGGGTTAAAAGATGAAGAATCTAACACAAAGTGGGAGTTGTCACAGTTGCTCTTTGCCAATGACACTGTGCTTTTGGGAGATTCTGAAGAGAAGTTGCTGTGATTGGTTGATGAGTTTGGGAGGGTATGTAAAAGAAGGAAATTAAAAGTGAATGTAGAAAAGAGTAAGGTGATGAAGATATGTAACAAAAAAATTAGGTAATGGAAGATTGGATATCAGATTGGAGGGAGAGAGGTGGAATGTATTCAGATATTTGGGAGAGGACTTGTCAGCAATTGGGTCTCTGAAAGATGAGGTGAATCATAGAATTGACGAGGGAAAAAAGGTGAGTGGTGCACTGAGGAGTCTGTGGAGACAAAAAACTTTATCCATGAAAGCAAAGATGGGAATGTATGATAGTATAGTTATACCAATGCTCTTGTATGGGTGTGAGGCATGGGTGTTGAATGTTGCAACAAGGAGAAGGCTGGAGGCAGTGGAGATGTCATGTCTGAGGGCAATGTGTGGTGTGAGTATAATGCAGAGAATCCATATTTTGTAGATTAGGAGGAGGTGCGGGATTACCAAAACTATTATCCAGAGGGTTGAGAAGGGGTTGTTGAGATGGTTTGGACATGTAGAGAGGATGGAACAGAATAGAATGACTTCGAGAGTGTATAAATCTGTAGTGGAGAGAAGGCGGTGTAGGGGTCGGCCTAGGAAAGGTTGGAGGGAGGGAAGGGGTAAAAAAAAGTTTTGTGTGCGAGGGGTTGGACTTCCAGAAAGTTTTCATGAGCGCGTTAGATAAGAGCAAATGGAGACAAATGGTTTTTAGGACTTGATTTGCTGTTGGAGTGTAAGCAAGGTAACATTTATGAAGGGATTCAGGGAAACCGGCAGGCCGGGCTTAATTCCTAAAGATGGGAAGTACAGTGCCAGCACTCTGAAGGAGGGGTGTTAATGTTGCAGTTTTGTAACTGTGGTGTAAGCATGCCTCTGGCAAGACAGTGATGGGGTGAATGATGAAAGTTTTTCTTTTTCGGGTCACCCTGCCTTGGTGGGAAATGGCCGATGTGTTAAAAAAAAAAAAGGTACATATATAGAATTAGAAGTTACCTTGAAGAGCATAATCCAATTAATCTTGACACAGATTCACAAAGGGCTGATCATGCCTAGCAAATTTACTGACTTTCTTTAGTAATGCACTTAATGTAATAGACCATGATTAAGAATACAGTGTTGTTTGGAACATTGCTACAGATTTTGGAGCTGATTTACTGACCACCTCAATTAATCCTTCAAGGTTGATGGAATGATCAAATAATCTTTACCTCGCCACTGCTGCCATCTTCTTATGTATTCTCCTCTATGTTTGCATGAAGAAGTCTATCCCCTGCAGGCAAAAATTTCAACAGTAAAGATACCCCAGCTGTTGCAAATGTCTTACTCATGTACCATTTCTTGAAATGGTGTTGGGGAATGATTACTAAGCATTGAAGACATTTTTTGTCAGAATCAGCAGTCTGATTACAAGATCTAAGATGTGTTTACCTTACAAATAAGCTGCACTCCTGATTTTTCAACTAAGAAATGAGGTGTTTCTTTAGAAAACTTAGTACAGAGGGTAATGTGTCACTCCTGTTCATGTGTCCCAGCGGTCATAAAATTTTTGGTGATTCATAAAGGGAAGATGTATGTAACTTGGAGTATTTGTAAACTGGAGTCTTCATGTATAGAAAAAAGGTTGATTTAATGAAATTAGTGATTATTAGGCATTCCATTTGTACAATTTTGTATAATCGTGTCATGAGGTAGATAACCAGTAGATAGTATTGGTGATTTATATAAAAAGTTGCATAGGTTATGTAGAAAAGAAGGCAAAACATAAATTATGCACATTTGATTTGTAGTTAGTACATTATTATATGTTTTATATATTCTGGGAACTTGTATCAATACATTATTTAGTCTGTCAAAATAATACTGACTTAAATATAAGTTAGCAAGTTGAATTAATTGAAAAGGAGGGCGTTCATTTAACTGCCAAGACAATGGTATAAGATTAATAGCACAAACGTTTGCCACAGAGAGCCATCGGAGTACAGACAACAGAGACTCTCCAGCAAAGGATGATATACCACACAAAGGACGAAATTTACTTCTTTCTGGTTTAGTGGCCTTGTCAGCAATGTTTGGGTATGCAATAGCAGCAGGTCTAGTCCAGGTGTGTAATTACCTGATTTACCTTACATTGCATATACAGTGGTACCCTGAGTTTCGTACAGCTCCCAACTCGAACAATTATTTAAGTGTATTATTGTAAGTGCTTTTGTAAGTGTATTTTTGGGGGTCTGAAACGGACTAATCTAATTTACATTATTCCTTATGGGAACAAATTCGTTCGGTAACGTAACTCAAACAGCCTTATGGAACGAATTATGGCCGAAACTCGGGGTACCACTGTCTATGCTTTAGTTGTAACTACCAGGATATAATGCATAATTTATTATGAAATATAATAACTGTACTGTACTTGGAAATTTTATGTTGTGCTAAGTCCTGTTTCATATTGAAGTTCCACATTCAGTGTTTTTGTGTACCTGTGACTATTTTGTATAAAGTATCTATTTGACAGGTTGATATGGGTGAACCACCTGTTGAAGAAGAATATGATTATGAATATGAAGACTATAATGATGCTGGGTCTAATGGAAATTAAACTGCAGATAATGAGAACTACCAATTCTATATGTTTAGTCAAAAGAACTTAGGCTTCATCTCACTGTACAGCAATCAAGCTTCAAGCTTTTTAAACTGCTCTGTTACACAAGCATGAATTTATTTTTCCTAGGAGATTTATTGTTGGTATGAGAAGCTCTTATAATAAATATAATATGTTATATATTGTTACGGTATTTGTATTGATCCTTTAAATATCCTTAAAATTTTATCTGTCATTTCCATCATTTTATGAAAAATAAATGGGATTTGCTCATAGTAAAAAAACACAAAACGTAGCAAAAGTTCACATTTTTAGTGTTTTTTTTCTCTAATAACTTGATTAATAAATAGACATAATTCCAAGTATGAATCTGTATCATGCAGGTGATAAATCATGCCATTTTTATATAAACATCCTTAGTGTGCCCTATGCAAAATGTTTCCAAAGTTGTGATGGTTCTTAGTATATTATTGTCATAATTGAAGTAATGCTTTAAAAGTTGTTTTTGATTGCTTATAATTTATTTATATTAGAACATCAGGCAGCTGTTATTTCATGTATTATTTTTCTCATTTTCCATTTTATATATACATACTATAAGTCTTGAAATAAAGCATAGGCATATGATTACATTATTAGAAATGTACATTATATGTAAAGAAGTGATTGAAGCCGAGATCTTATGCAGCTCTTTTAGAAACACTTTTGTTGATTTGCTACATTCAAATACTATAATGATAGTGTATATCCACAACTGTGATGGTACTGAAGAAAGGAAAGTCATATCATTGAGTTAATTTAGAATCATGATTTTGTTTTATGTAATATAGTCAACAAGGACGTGATGAATGTATTGGCAAATGGAAGACATGCTTGTTTAATATATTGAACATTCTTGAGTACATGCCATCATTCCATTGTACATTTTTTTCATAGGTGTCTTACTATGCACCTTTTTCTTAAGTATTTTGCTCAAATACTGTAAGGAATTGGTTTTATAATTCATTTCAAGAAATAAATGATTATATGAACTATTTAATTTTTGTGTTTTGTATATTGATACTATATAAGCTACTTTTTCAAAATGCTGTGAATGTCACTTGGTATGGAAATTTGTCTGGACTGCCTCCTTGTGAGCTGCTTCCCTAGCAAGTACTGTTGACACAGACACCCTGAGATTAGTCATCCCCGGCTCACAAGTGGCTTTTATGTCACATTTCCATATGCAACTGATCTTGCAAGAAATTCCTAACTACTTGCACGAATGAAGGACTAACTCACTTGGTGGTGTAGAGTCCTCTGGTCCCTCACCCTCAGGACACCACGTGCAGTGACACTTATTTGGTCTTCGAGTGTCCGTCTGCTCAAGACCCCACAGACCGACTATAAGCCACATTTCCTCAGAATATCATTGGCCAACTAATGCTGAGAGAAATGAAAGGTCTTGTCTCACTGCGGGTGGGCCTGGGAAGAGATGTATATCCACAGTACTTCGGGAAGCCTCTATGATTCTTTGGTCTCCAGGCCAAGTTATTATTATCTAAGGTTACTTCTCTAATTCTAATATTAGGTACTAACTGTATAAACCTACCTAAACCTCCCTTTTAGGGTAAATATATCTGCCAACTAGGTGTGTGTGTGTGTGTGTGTGTGGATGTTAAGGGCTTGTACTGCTTATTTACTGTTTACTCCCTCTTTAAGGGGGGCTCCTTGTCGCGGTAAAGAGGCTATTGGTCTGAGGAATTGGACCTCTTGGTCTTCTTCCTCAGACCGAACCTATTTACCCCCCAATCCCCCCTCCCCTTTCCCATCTTCCCCATCCTCCCTTTTCCCTTTCCTCCTCCTCATCCCTCCCTTATTTCCTTCCCATTTTTACCCTGGGAGCTTCTCTCCACAGGCATTCTAGTTCCTAGGTAGGGGGAAGGGTACCGTGGTCCAATCCCATTCTGTTGAGGTTCTTGGCGGTGGTGTAGTTTGCCGTGGAATCTGGATCGCCTGGGGATGTCCCGATCCCTCTCCGGTCTCCCGGGGGGTGGCTTTGGGTATCTTTCGGGCGACGGGTGTATCTCTGGAGGCCACCTTTCGGATTCCGGGGGTGGTGGCTGAAGGAGGTATGCTTTGTGGCGGGTATCCGGCCGCCCTCTCTTTTGTCCGCCGAGGTGGCTTGGTGGATGTGAGGTTGCTATCCCGGATTGCTGGTTTACTGGCATGAAGGGTAGGGTATGGGACGGGTTCCATGCAGCATTTGCACTACTTGTGTTGAGGTCCTCTTGGGCGCAGAGGGGGATTTACGCCCCTTTCATTCCTCCTAGGAGCTATTCCTCCATGTTCCCCCTTTTTTATTCTTTTTTTATTTTTATTTTATTTTCTTCGTTCTTTTTTTTTTTTCTTAAAAGCAAAAAGAAAGAAGTAACCTAACCATGGATGCCCTAATCCATGAACCTACCCCTGGCCCCTTCTTGCTACCGCACCTAGTTCTGACCCTACCTCGTTAATGGACAACTCTTCGGACACCTCTAATACCCCTGTACCTCTTGCTGGTGCCGGTTCGACACCTGCTTCAGGTACCGGGGTTCCGACTGGCCATTTCGATACGTCTGACCTTCGCTCTTCTCTGACCTTGATTCCGGCTTCTCCCTCAACGGTGCAGCAATTTTCAAATTGCTCGCCCGTCACACGCCGGACCACCTCCGGTCCCACATCCAAACGACCAAGACCCTTACATGACGATTCGACACTTCCTTCTCATTCATTTCAGAAACAACCAGCACGTCACGCACTCCCCTTAAACACTTTGTTTCACACTACACAATGGACAAAGTTTTTTACTCTAAGACCGACTACTCCATCTACCTATCTTTCCAATCATAGTATTGGTAAAGCTCTCCTACGCCATGTAGGTAAAGATATCTCATTTCACGCTCTCAAGAGCGGCACTCGCATCATCACGGTCCAAAATGCTGGCTAAGCTCGCTATCTTTCTCTTCTTACGACCATAGATACTATTCCTATAATAATAATAATAATAATAATAATAATAATAATAATAATAATATTTATTTAGACATGGTACAATGATACATAGGTATGAATGAGATGTACATGCCAAAAGCCCCTAATATGCTGTGCATTGCGGGCATGCTTAGGACTAATTAATAGTAGACTACATGGTAAAAAAATTATGGTTATAATTTATAAAGTAAGTATAATTGTGTATCTAAGTTATAAAGTTTGAATATAAGTTGAACATAATAATTTATTAATTGTAGCAATGCAACTAATTGAGTGAGATAACAATTTAAAACAATTGCATTGCAGTTACAGTTTACGTGGTCATTATAATGTAAATGTTATAGAAACAGCTTAGTACCTGGAGTCTACCTGGAGAGAATTCCAGGGGTCAACGCCCCCGCGGCCCGGTCTGTGACCAGGCCTCCTGTTGGACCAGAGCCTGATCAACCAGGCTGTTACTGCTAGCCGCACGCAGTCCAACGTACGAACCACAGCCCGGCTGATCAGGTAGTATGTATTATTCATAACAGGTTTTTACATTTAAGTGATTAATCAGGTTTTTACATTTAAGTGATTAATCAGGTTTTTACATTTAAGTGATTATTCTACTTTGTTGGGAATCTTTGATATTGAGCATTTAGGTTTGGGTGAGAAGGTGGTTTTTTAGCAATGTTTTGAATTAGGGTACAGGCAGGGTTTCTTTGGCAATAACAGGTAATGAATTCCAAATTTTCGTGCCTTTTATATGCATTGAGTTTTTACATGGTGTTAGATGGACACGGGAAACATCGAGGAGTGATCTGTGTCTAGTGTTATGGTCATGTGTCCTCTTAAAATTGGTAAGGAGAAGTTTGAGTGGTTGGTTAATATTTGCATAGTGTGTTCTATGTATGTAATAGGCACAGTAAAAAGTATGAATGTCTTGTATGGTGAGTAAGTTTAGGTTTTTGAATATTGGTGGAGTATGTTGTCTGGAGTGTGAATTTGTTATCATTCTAACTGCTGCCTTTTGTTGTGTTATTAGTGGTCTGAGATGGTTTATTGATGTAGAGCCCCATGCGCAGATTCCATAGGTGAGGTAGAGGTAAATGAGTGAAAGATATAGGGTAAGGAGAGCTGGGTGTGGAACATAGTACCGTATCTTGGATAGTATTCCCACGGTCTTTGAGACTTTCTTGGAAATTTGTTGTATATGTGTCTGAAATTTGAGGCCACTGTCAAGATGGATTCCTAAGAATTTTCCCTCTGTGAGTTTTGTGATAGGGGACCCATTTATCATTATGTTAAGTGGTGCGTTTGTAGCTCTGTTTGTAGCTCCTATTACTATTGACAAGCATCATTCTCTCAATTCTTGTAGTGGTACTGTCACTTTACCCCACACCATTGTCCAACGGAATTTCCAGACATGTGGTGATGACATTTTGGAGCAGCTTGAGCTCCAAGAACTCCCTATCCTTAAAGTTGACACCTTTGTCCTCCCTGCCAATAAGCGAAGACGTTATCCTTGCAATATAGCTCGTTTCAGGTTTGACTGCCGTGAACTCCCACCTTCGGTCTACATTGCAGGTCAACGTTTACAAGTTCGAAAGGTGACCCCTACACCACAGCAGTGTAGAAACTGCTGGCGTTTTGGTCATCCAGCGAAATATTGCAGGTCCATGGCCGAATGCCCAGTCTGTGGTGCCGACGACCATGCCAGTCCTTGTAATCTACCTCCCTCTTGCCTTAACTGTCATGAGGCGCATCCATCGTACTCTCGCCGTTGTCAGGTTTACCTGGATGAGCGGGAAATCCGTTGTCTCAAAGAGGCGGAAGGCTTCTCATATGCTATGGCCGTTTCTCATCTACGCCTTCAAGGGAGACTTCCCCGTATTTCCTATTCTCGCATTGCTAAACATCGCCCCACTTCTGGGATCCCACCTTCCCCGGCTTCCTTTGTGGTCACCCCATCCTCAGTCACCCCTGTCTCAAATCCTTTTGCTGTTCTTGGCTCTGAGGGCCCTACCTCGGCATCCCATACTGTCCACACCCCTTCCTCTACTCACTCGCACAGTTCTGTGTCTACACGCCCTCGTCCACCACCTAATCCTCAGCACCCCCCTTCTTCTCATAAGTCCGGCAAAAAATCCCCATTGCCGGGTTCTTCACCTCCGACTAGTTCTGTAACATGTGTGGAGGTTCATCCTCCTCCTCCTTCAATGTCTTCATCCCCCTGTCCCCTCGCAAGTTTCTTACTTGACTGCTCCTCCCCAGGCGGCTTCCACTCCTGTCCCCTCCCAAGCCCCTTCGATAGTTTCCTCTTCCATCTCCTCGCCCTCTACTTTCGTACAGTCTATAGTCTCCCCGATGGTTGCTCACTCTCCTTCCACTTCTAATGTAGTCCCACATTCTGGATCTTTGTCTTCCGAAACACTGGAAGCTATCGCAGAATTTATTACAGAGTCTGGAACGTTGATGGACACCGCTCCACCTTCGGTTCCTCCTCTCTATTCTCCGTCTACACCCCTCCTGCCTTCACAGCGTCCCACTCCTTCTCTGATTACAGGTCTTCCGCTGCCTCCACACGTGGACTTTTCTAACCTTAGTCCATAGATACCTCTAACTTCGACTTGTATCTTTCTCTCCATAAATCATGGTTTATTTGCAGTGGAATATCCGAGGCCTCAGGGGTAACCAGGGTGAGCTTCAGGTGTTGCTCTCCCAGTTTTTCCCTGTTGGGGTCTGTTTGCAAGAACCCAAATTACAGTCATCCCTTGGTTTTCAATTTTAATCCGTTCCAGATGGATCAGCTAAAACCAAAATCGGTGAAAACCAAAACTATTTTCCCTATAAGAAATAATGGAAATTCAATTAATCCGTTCCAGAAACCCAGAAGTTTGGAAAAAAAAAATTGGGGGCCTTAAAGATAGATTTACATGCACAAATGAATGAACTCTATGTGGCACTTACCTTTATTGAAGACTGATGTTGCTGGATGGAAGAGAGGGAGGAGGGGAGAGGAGAGAGACTCTATTTTTTGGAAGGGGAATCCCCTTCCATAAGGAATTTAGGTACCAAGTCCTTATCCGGGGTCACTTCCCTGCATGCCTGCTACACTCCCTCCCTGCCTGCTACACTACCTCCCTGCCTGCTACACTCCCTCCCTGCCTGCTACACTCCCTCCCTGCCTGCTACACTCCCTCCCTGCCTGCTACACTCCCTCCCTGCCTGCTACACTCCCTCCCTGCCTGCTACACTCCCTGCCTGCTACACTCCCTGCATACCTGCTACACTCCCTGCATACATGCTACACTCCCTGCATACATGCTACACTCCCTGCATACCTGCTACACTCCCTGCATACATGTTACACTCCCTGCATACATGCTACACTCCTGCATACATGCTACACTCCCTGCATGCCTGCTACACTCTTAAACTCCATCATGTTTCTCACTTTCTTTACCAAAGGACTGGCACTAGGAGCTTTCTTTGGGCTCATGGTAGCTTATTTAGTAGTCACACACAATAATCAAGGGCCAAAAACAATGAATTGTTAATAAATGTTTTGTATGAACTCATGGGATGATGTTCACTCAAGCATAAACAATGCTACACTGCGTGACAATGTGTGTGGGTGGCGGTCTAGCGGGCTTTCTATGTGCGGGGCACTGGTGGACAGGTTCCGTACCATCAGTGAAAACTGAGACAATCGGTGAAAACTGAGACAATTTTTCTATGAAAAAAGTGATTGAAAACCAAAATCGGTGAAAACTGAGACAATTGAAAACCAAGGGATGACTGTACAATCCGCTGTTATCCGGCCCTTTTCAGGCTATGATTTGTTGTATTCACCGGATAATTTTTCCGATGGAACCTTTAACGAAAGTGCTCTTCTTATTCTCACTGGTGTTCCATACCGTCAGCTCTATGTGCGTTCTTCTCTACATTACACCGCAGCCCTTATCCACTTGAATAAGTGGTATACACTGTTCTTTATATCTCTCCCCTTCGCAGGCATTGTCTATCCCAGATGTTGATTTTCTGGTTTCTTCCTTGCCGCCACCCCTTCTATTACTTGGCAGTTTTAACGCACACCATTTTCTCTGGGGAGGGTCGCACTGTGACTCCCGTAGCGTTCAGTTGGAGGCATTGCTTGCTTCTCTCTCTATCCATGTTTTAAATATGTGTACTCCCACCCATTTTGATCCTCGAACTCATTCTTTCTCCTGCATCGATCTCTCCATCTGCTCTTCCTCAACTGTCCTTGACTTCACCTGGTCTGTCCTCCCGGACTTGCATGACAGCGATCATTTCCCAATCATCCTTAAGTCTCCTTCGTATTTTCCACCTCCTCGTAGCCCACGCTAGCAATTTGACCTGGCGAAATGGGACCTTTACGCACATCTTACTGCCTTTCATGAGGTTCCTTCCTCGTCCTCCATTGATGAGGTTTTACATCTCTTTTCGTCCTCCGTCTTCACAGCAGCTTCACATTCTATCCCCAAACCTCGGGCAAGCATTCTCAGAAGTGCGTGCCTTGGTGGTCTCCTGCTTGTGCTCGGGCAGTACGTTTGAAACGCGCTGCGTGCGGCAGGTATTGTTATAACAGAACCACAGAGAGACTCTTTGATTTTAAGCAGAAGAGAGCAATTGCTCGCTGTGTCGTACGTGACGCTAAACGCACTTGCTGGTTAGATTACGTTTCTTCAAGGTATTGAGAGATATTTTCTAGGTTAGAAAACCTCTCCCGATAGCCGATAGCCAGAAATGAATGTAAAAAGATAAGGGCCAGGCGGCAATATGAGAATGACATAGCATCAATAGCCAAATCTAACCCAAAGCTGTTTTACAGCCAAATCAAGAGTAGATAATCAGGCTGAGGAAGGATTAAGGAGAAATCGCTAGAAATGACCAGAAACTATGTGAGAACGTCAACACAAGATTTAGGGAAGTATTTTCGTCGAAGCTAGGTAGTCATCCTCTTCGCAGATGATGCTGGGCTAATGCCGGAGAATTCAAGCAGAATGAGTGCAGTCTGGAAGAAAGTGCGAAAATTGAGTGGTAAATTCTCCCCCGACCCGGCTCCTGTTCTTCAGGTTGCCGGTGTCAATATAGCACATCCTCTTGTCATTGCCACTGAAATTGGTAATCATCTGGTCTGCATTTCTCAGGGGCTCCATCTATGCCCCTCGTTCCTTTCTTCTAAGTCTGCCAGCTAGTTAAAGCCCTTAGATTTTTCTTCTCTCAGAGAAGAATCTTATGTGAATTTTACCCTTCAAGAACTGGAGGCAACACTCTCTGCTTGCCGATCATCGGCAATTGGGCCAGATGGCATACATATTCGTATGCTACACCATTTACATCAGTCTGCTCTAACTGTCCTCTTACGACTCTTTAATCTTATATGGTCGCAAGGAGTTCTTCCCCAGCTGTGAAAGTCTGCTGTTGTTCTCCCATTTCGCAAACCGGGTACTACGGGACGTGATACTTCCCACTACCGTCCCATTGCTCTTACCAGTGCAGTTTGCAAAGTGATGGAACGTCTAGTTAATAGACGTTTGATGTGGTATTTAGAGACGCACAATAGTCTCTACACTAGTCAATATGGCTTTCGTAAGGGCCGTTCTGCCATTGACCCCTTACTGCACTTAGATACGTATATTCGAAATGCCTTTGCTAATAACCAATCGGTTATCGCCATCTTTTTCGACCTTGAGAAAGCGTATGACGCAACTTGGAGGTATAATATATTGGCTCAGGCCCACTCCTTAGGCCTCCGAGGCAATCTACCATTTTTCTTTAAGGACTTCTTAACTGAAAGACATTTCCGTGTCCGTGTTGGTAATGAGCTTTCCCCGGAATTTGTCCAAGCTGAAGGTGTCCCCCAGGGTTGTGTTCTGAGCAGAACACTCTCTGCTTGCTATAAATAATTTGGCATCTGTTCTCCCATCCATTATTTGGTCATCGCTTTATGTGGATGACTTTGCTATAGCTTGTGCGAGTGCTGACTGTCACTTCATTGCAGTTTCCCTCCAGCATGCTGTCAACCGGGTTTCCGATTGGGCCACCACTCACGGGTTTAAATTTTCTAGTGGCAAAACTCATCAAATTATGTTTACTAGACGTTCAGTGGTCTCTGATCATCCATTGTACAGTAGACCGTCATTTAGCACGAGATTATGTTACACGTTATGGGTATTGCATGATTGAAGAATTGCGGCACATTATTATATAACACGATGTAAAAATTATATTACTCGGTTCGCGGGAGGGTAAAAAAATTTTGAGCGCACGGTAGCCCGCGGTGGGTTAAACCATTGAGTCAGTGGGGGTCCTACTGAGGGTGGCTATGAGCCACATCAAGTGTTTAATGCTGACAAGACAAGTGTTTTCTGGAAGAAAATGCCAACACGAACTTATATCAGTCAGCAAGAGAAAAGTGCACCAGAATTCAAGACAGCAAAGGATCGCTTCACCTTGCTCCTTTTCGGTAATGCATCAGCTGATTTCAAGTGTAAGCCCAATCCTCATGCTTAGAGGAAAAGGGAATTTGTTTTTCCTTCCCACAAACTGTAAGTTTATTCAGATACACTGCCAGGAGCTGAGTCTCAACCCCTGCAACCACAATTAGGTGAGTACAGTTACATTGATTATCATACATAGCAGCATATGTGTAGAGAACCTAGGATAACCCAAAAAAAAAGTCAGAATGGAAATAAGTCACTGACTTTTTTTTTTTGGGTTATCCTAGGTTCTCTGCACATATGCTGCTATGTATGATAATCTTCATAACTGTATCTGTGTATACCTGAATAAACTTACTTACAGTTTGCGGGAAGGAAAAACAAATAACCATTCCCACAAGCAGACGCCTTGTTGTGGTTCAGCGGACACCACCCGCCTTCCCCAGATACCCCGGACCCCACCATCCCAGCATTCGTACGTATTTCATACGCGTCAAAAAAAAAGTCTTCTGCTACAAGCCAGCTGTGTTTGTGAAGAATGAGAGAGAGTGAATTGTGTTTTGATCTTGAATTAACGAAGCAAACAAAGATATTAGACAAGACATAACCCGTGGCCGTAATGAAGTGTTACTTTGTACACATAAAAAGATGTAAACATAAGTTTGTGTGACTGACTGACTGACTGACTTGACTGACTTACTGAATGACTTGACTGACTTACTGAATGACTTGACTGACTTACTGAATGACTTGACTGACTTACTGAATGACTTGACTGACTTACTGAATGACTTGACTGATTTACTGAATGACTTAAAGTTTGACACTCAGTACAACCATCGACTTCAGTTCCAGAACCTCTACTATCCACCTCAGCCCAGTAGGGCCTCAGCATAACTCTCCACTCTCTTCACAATCATCCACAAACACCAGCACCCACAATTTAAGGTAAATACTATTATTTCTGTTACATTTGTAGTCTTAAGCAGTAAAAACAACATAATACATCACGATAATGAACTACAATTACATATTCACTTTTATTTTTGTAAGATCTGTTGGTCTAAAAAAACTTGTTTGGCTTTTTGGGGACTCCCAGGAACGTAACCCTATTTTTCCCATAAGTTCTTTTAATTATATAACACAAAATTATCTAACACGACATTTTCAGGAACGTAACTACCGTGCTAAATGATGATCTATTGTACCTATACGGCTCACGTATCAAAGAACGGTATAAAGTCAGGTTTCTCGGCCTTCTGTTTGACCGTCGATTGTCCTGGAAACCTCACATTACCTCTCTGAATGCAACTTGTCATAGCCGGCTGAACCTCCTAAAAACCCTCGCACATCTTTCATGGGGGGCTGATCGTAGAACTCTCCTTCGCCTGCATTCAGCCCTAATATTATCAAAACTCAATTATGGTGACGAGATATATTCGGCGGCCTCTCCTGCTACTCTTTCCAGCCTTAATGCCGTCCATCACTGGGATTGCGTTTATGTCTTGGTGCATTTCGTTCTTCCCCGGTTGAGAGCCTCTATGTAGAAGCGAACATTCCATCCTTGTCCGATCGTCGTGATGCACATTGCATTCGCTATTATGTTCGCTCTCATGACCTCCACAATCCTTCCATGTATAGGATTGTCACAGATGTTAGTAGACGCTTGTTATTTGTTCGTCGCCCCTGTTTACTTTGTCCCTTTTCTCTTCGTCTACATTCACTCTTGTCTTCCCTTCAGCTACCACCTTTATATGTTCATGTGACATCTCCCTTTCCCCTACCCTCTTGAGAAGTTCCTGCTGTCTGTGTCTGTTATCTTCCTCTACTTTGAGCCAAAGCCCAACTACCTATGGCGGCTTCTCACTCTTTTTTTTTCTAGACCACTTCCGTTCTCATTCCCATGCCATCGCAGTGTACAACAATGGTTCAAAGTCATCTGACAGCATCAGATTTGCAGCGGTGTTTCCGGACAGTGTCATGCGAGGGCATCTATTGCCCTTGGCTAGCATATTTACGGCTGAATTGTATGCCATTCTTGTGGCACTTATCCGTATTGCATCTATGACTGTGTCACTATTTGTGGTCGTTTCAGACTCCCTTAGTGCTTTACAGGCTATCCGTAAAATTGATACACCTCACCCCCTAGTTCTTCGTATCCAACTTTGGTTACACCGTATCTCTAACAAGCTCAGACATATTGTTTTTTGTTGGGTCCCTGGTCATGTTGACGTGCAGGGCAATGAACAGGCAGACACTGCTGTGCGGTCAGCAGTACATGACCTTCCAGTTTCGTATAGTGGTGTTCCATTCACGGACTATTTTGCGGTCATTGCTACCCACCTTCATACCCGTTGGCAACAACGCTGGTCTGACCTGCTAAATAACAAACTTCATTCTATTAAACCGAGTACAGTCATACCTCGTGTTACAATGCTGTCATCTTACGTTATTTTCGAGTAACGATATTTATAACGTAAAAAAAATGATTGCGAGTAACGATGTTTGCTTCGTGTAACGACATTCGTACCGGACGTGTCCGCGTGGCGCCCAGCTGAGCGCGCACTCCAGGGAGCGTCAGTGTGCTATTGTTTACAAGCGAGAGCGACCACCCACCCACACCCACGCATTCATACCAGTATATTGTCATTATTCCACTGTTTTTAGTGCTTGCAACTGCTAAATAAGCTACTATGGGTCCAAGGAAAGATCCTAGTGTTAAGCCTGTGGCAAAGAGGAACAGAAATACATGTACGATAGAACTGAAGAAGGAGATAATAGAAAAATATGAAAGTGGAGTGCGTATCAGTGAGCTGGCCAGGCTGTATAATAAACCCTTTTCTACCATCGCTACCATTGTGGCCAAGAAAAATTCACGTAAAATCAAGGAAGCTGTTGTTGCAAAAGATTCATCTGTGATCACAAAACACAGACCACAAGTGCTGGAAGATGTGGAAAGGTTGTTGGTGTGGATCAACGAGAAACAGTTAGCAGGAGATACTGTTTCGGAGGCAATAATATGTGAAAAAGCAAGGCAGTTGCATGATGATCTCGTTAAGAAAATGCCTGGAACGAGTGCTGAAGTGAGCGAATTTAAAGCCAGCAGAGGCTGGTTTCACAAATTTAAGAATCGAAGTGGCATACATAGTGTTGTGAGGCATGGTGAGGCAGCCAGTTCTGACAAAATTGTGGCTGAAAAATATGTGCCTGAATTCCAGGAGTACATAGAGGCTGAACAATTCCTCCCCCAACAAGTGTTTAATTGTGATGAAACAGGCCTGTTTTGGAAGAAAATGCCCATCAGGACCTACATTACTCAGGAGGAAAAGGCACAGCCAGGACATAAGCCTATGAAAGACAGGCTAACTTTGATGCTTTGTGCTAATGCCAGTGGTGATTGCAAAGTGAAGCCTTTACTGGTGTATCTTTTGAAAATCCCGAGTGTTTGGCAGATGCGGTGTCAGCAAGTCTAACTTGTGTGTGATGTGGAAGTCTAACAAAAGGCATGGGTCACAAAGGACATTTTCTTAGATTGGTTCAATGGCGTGTTTGGCCCCAGTGTGAAGAAATATCTATTGGACAATAATTTGCCACTTAAGTGCCTCCTGATAATGGACAATGCTCCTTGTCATCCTCCAAACTTGGTAGAGAAAATTGTGGAGGAGTTTAAATTCATCAAAGTGAAGTTCTTGCCCCTAATACCACTCCTCTCCTCCAGCCCATGGACCAGCAGGTCATTTCCAACTTTAAAAAACTCTACATCAAAGCAATGTTTCAAAAGTGCTTTGATGTGACCACAGACATGAATATAACCCTAAGAGAATTTTGGAAAAAACATTTCCATATGCTGCATTGTGTAAACCTTATAGGTAAGGCTTGGGAGGGAGTGACTACCAGGACTTTGAACTCTGCCTAGAGAAAATTGTGGCCAGACTGTGTCCTAGAGAGGGATTTTGAAGGTTTTGGGGCTGAGCCTCAGAACCCTGAGCCTGAGCCTGTTGTGGAAGAAATTGTGGAATTGGGCAAGTCCATGGGGTTAGAGGTGAGTGGTGAGGATGTGGAACAGTTGGTGGAGGAGCACAAGGAAGAGCTAACCACTGAAGATCTGCAAGAGCTTCAACAGCAACTGGAACAAGAGACCAGTGGTCAGAACAATGGTTCAGAGGAGGAGGAGGAGGTGGAACAGAGATGGAAGAAATTGCCTTCTTCAGTGATTAAAGAGATTTGTGGAATGTGGAGCAAGGTGCAAGCATTTATGGATGAATATCACCCTAACCATGCTGTTGCAGGCCGTGCTGGCAACCTGTACAATGACACTGTGGTGTCCCACTTCAGGGATGTTTTAATGAATCGCCAGACACAGAGCTCCCTGGACAAATTTATTGTTAGAAAGAGGTCTAGTGACTCTCAAGCTTGTTCTAGTGGCATTAAAAGAAAAAGGGAAGTAACCCCAGAAAAGAACTTGGTACCTGCAGTGTTAATGGAAGGGGATTCCCCTTCTAAACACTAGCATACTACTCCACCTTCTCCCCTCCTCCCGTCCTCCACACATCAACACGGAGTTCCATGAGTCTGGGCCTGGAGCGGAGTGCATGGGCATGTCATTTATTGCCTTTTCGAAGTCGTTTGGCATCAGGGTAATGTCAGATAGGCATTCATCTGCCAAGTTCTGTGGCACTCATAAAAAATTCATTTAGGTCTTCGACTTTCAGTCTTGTTAGCGGCTCGCTAAAAACTGAGTCATACTGGGACTTTAGTAACTCATTTCCTTGCTGTCATCTGTGTAGGACCCATCCCGTTTAAGTAGGGGCCCAATACTGGATGTTGTTCTCGACTTTGATTTGGCATAATAAAAGAAGTACTTTGGGTTTCTTTCAATTTCATTTATGGCTTTTAGTTCTTCCCGCGTTTCTTGATTCCTGTAAGATTTCTTTAGTTTTAATTCAATGTTTGCTATTTCTCTGACCAGTGCCTCCCTACGTATGTCTGATATATTGGCCTCTTGTAGTCGCTCCGTTATTCTCTGCCTTCGCCTGTATAGTGAGCGCCTCTCTCTTTCTAGTTTACATCTTCTTCTTTTCCTTAAGGGAATTTGCCTTGAGCAAACCTCAAGTGCCACAGAGTTAATTTGTTCTAGACATAGGTTAGGATCCATGATGCTTAGGCTATCTTCCCAGTTTATATCATTTAGGACTTGGTTTACTTGGTCCCACCTTATGTTTTTGTTATTGAAGTTGAATTTGGAGAAGGCTCCCTCGAGGCTGATCGCATTTTGTCGATCTGGGGCTCCCCGCATACATGTCTGTACCTCTATTATGTTGTGATCTGAGATATAAGACATAGGAGGCAGACAGACAAGGAGGCAGACACACACACACACAGGCAGACAGAAAGATCGAGACACACAGGCAGACAGAAAGATCGAGACACACAGGCAGACAGAAAGACCGAGACACACAGTGTCACTCCACTGTTTACCTTGTCAGCAGTTTAGTGACTCATCATAAACACCATGCTTCAAGAAGGTTCATATATACTCCAGTGTGTCTAAAACATTGCTGAGACCTATAAATACTTTGTATATATTTCTAGACAATAGTAAATGACCAAGGCAGGTGAAAATATTCACCTGTCGGTGTGATTGTGACTATTTGAGTACTATTTCAGTACCTAATATTAGTGTCTGAACAAAGAGTAGCTATGAAATCACAAGAACCATTATAAATTGTAATTATCAGAACATAAAAATTATATAAATTTAAATAAAAACGAGAAAAAAGGTATATCGGCAACACTTATGTGAGTGGCAGGACTCCATGTTGCCATCAGGTGAGCATCCAGCCCCAATTTTGCGGTCTTATATATCTGTAAGTACTGGTCCAAAAAAAAAAAAAAAATATAATGCACAGAAAATTGCCCTTTTTAAATAAAAAAGAAAATTTTATTTTTCAAAATATTCAGAGCGCTGTGCGAGTGAACGTAGATCTACGTTTGGACAGTTTAAGGGTTAAAATGTACACCATCAGCCCTCAACCCTAAAATGGCACCTAAAATGGAGGAACATAGCAAATAATGTAGCAGAGATGACACCAGGAGGCAGCTCAGATGAAAACTCGCACACACACGAGCTTTTAAATCTCTTCACCAAATTCACCTTAAACCAGCAAATAATAGAGCCTACAAGATTGGAGAATACACTGGACCTCAACTTCACTAACAATGATGACCGGATACAAAATGTTACCATATCAAAAACAATATACTCAGATCACAACATAATAAGAGGTTCAGACATGTATGCGCAGGGCCCCAGACCTACAAAATGTGACCAGTCACAAGGGAGCTTTCACCAAATTCAACTTCAATAACAAAAACATAAAGTGGGACCAAGTAAACAAAGTCCTAAATGATATAAACTAAGAAGATAGCCTAAGCACCACAGATCCCAACCTATGTCTAGAACAGATTAACTCTGTGGCACTGGAGGTATGCTTAAGGCATATTCCTTTAAGAAAAAGAGATGTAAACTAGAAAGAGAAAGGTGTAGAAACTTTTTGGGTCACTCGAGTTCCACAGGGTAAGTGAGCCGTAAGGAACCTTAAACATACCACGGATCGGCTCTCGGAGTTCAGGAACCCACACACCCAACCAAAACATACACACATTCGAGTTGACGGAGGTAACTATTATGTACATTTTAATTGATAGATTTATTCACCTAGGAACACCTAGGCAAGTTTGTACAGTTAGAAACTAATATTAGGATTATTTAGGCAACGTTAGATATTAATACTGTAGCTCTAGCACCCTAACATAGGTAGATATAAGCCTTAAATAGGAACATTAGATTATGTTAGCTAACGAGAACTAGCAGCTCCACACTTGAATCTAAGCAGGAGAGAGCGCTAGTCCTCCTTCTTGACTTGGACACCGTGGTGTTAACAGGGTACGAAGAGCTGGAGCTCGGTCCCCCACGTGTCTTCAAAATACTTGCCTGGGAACCAAGAACCACAGAGGCTTCCCGATGTACTGTGGATTCGTCTCTGGCCCAGGCCCCCACAGTAAGATAATATACTCTGCATTTCTCTTGGTAAAGCTGGCCGGCGATATTCGGAGTAAGGTGGGGTTATTTGAGCTGTGGGTTATAAGCGGGTGAAGGCCCACTATAAGGTAATAATTGTGGGCAATTCCCCTTAAGTATTAGTCTGGAAGCTAGTGTTACTTACTGCATATATTGCTTAAGGGATATCCTTAGAAACCAGGGAACTCTGAGGTGCAGGCAGGACACTAATTACCACTCCACTTGCAGATTAAGGTTCTCCACTGCACATGGTGTTAGGAGGGGGTTATAGATAAGGATGTCCAGGAACCACAATTTCTACTCCAAGTAAGTTAAACCTTATATTCATGCATGCAGGGGGGATTCTTTCGGCTGCAGTTAGCTAGAAATTTGTCCCATAGCCACTTGTAAGTCTGAGAAAAGTGTCTCAGAGTGTCGGTGTCAACAGTGCTTGCTCTAAGTGCAGCTTACAAGGAGGCAGTCCAAAAACAAGTTTCTACATGGTCCTTCGAACCGGAGATGTGGAATAGCTAGTTTAGCAGACATTAGTCTTAATTAGCTAGGCCACAGTTAATGTACCAGTCATTATCGAAGCTAGGTTAAGTTATCACACCTAGGCCCAAAGACTTACTCAGGCTAGGTTAAGCTAACTAATCAGAAGTTTATTATTTACAGTAATCTACAGGCTAGTTAAGCTTGTGAGTTTATTTATTTACAGTGATTACAAGTAAGCCAGCTTAGGAAACTTGTATATTTAATTACTTACAGTGAATTGCAAGGCAGCCACAGTTAGGGTAGGCCTCTGCAATATTTATAACAGTTATAACAGCTAGGTCAGATTTAACCTAGCTGTCATTTACCTTGCAAGCTAGATTCAGGCTAGTTGCATACTAATTTCAACAGTTATAAAGTTAGGCTAGGAGTTACCTTCCTCAACTAACTACAATAATTAAACAATCTAGGCTCAGTTAAGCCAAAGCTAATTACACAACATTATTCATATACTGTTTATAAGTGAATTACTGCATTTATTTTATGATTATCCAAGTTTGTACAGTTAGAATCTAATAGTATTTTACTGTGTGAATTTATTGTATTTCACTCATTTAATTTGTGATTTGCTAGCTCAAGTCCTGTGATTAATTACTATTGTGTACAGGGAGTTGCTAGGTTAAGCTTTCATAACAACAATATACATTTTAGCTGGGTTTGAGGGCTAACAGTGTACATTCTTTCTGAGTTAAGTCAATATAAGTAAAGAAAGTCGTCAAGCTTGTTGAGGAGCTTTGGGAATCACTTATTCTCACCTAATACCGTATTGTGCTGTGGGGTGGGCTAATTATAGTACAAATTAGTGACATGCTCTTAACTAAACCACAACAATGACAGGGGAGAATCAGAGAATACCTGCCCCATCTCTAAGTCAGCTAAAGCGGTCTATGAGTGCCCACAGGAGACGCGTAGTCGAGGTGTGTAAGGAGAGCCAAGAAAACAGACAAGATGCAGATGTAGATTATGAAGATCTAGAAAAGTGTTTAAAGCTTTTAGAGGAAAAGCTAGCAGACTTTGAGACAACCTACCAAGAGTATGAGGCAGGAGCCCTTGCAGCAGAGGAGTCAGAGGATATTGTACAGGAAATTCAGGAGGAATACGACAAGCATGAGGCTCAATGTAAAGTGGAGATGAAACTCTGCAAACAGTTAATGAAAACATTGAAGGCTGATGCAGCAAAAGCAACAAATAATAGTACAGGGCACGCAGGCCACCACAGTCTCCCTAGAGTGTTACCCAGATTGCCTACATTGAATTTACCAATGTTTGATGGAACCTTGACAGAGTACATTGCTTTCTGGGATCAGTTTAAATCACAGATAGATGACAGGGATGATTTGTCAGATGCCACCAAATTACAGTATTTACATTCACAGCTCAAGGGTAAAGCCCTGGACTTGATCCGGCATTACCAAACCACTGACATTAATTATCAACATGCCAAGGATCAACTAAAGAATGCATATGGCAACACAGAGGAGATAATGATAGCTATATTTTATCGATTGTCCCATCTTGAGGTTTGCCGTCAGTCATGACCCTCAGAGCTTAGAGAAGTTCCAAATCGAAGTTGAGTTTGACAAATAGTCTCAAAAATTTATATGATTGGGGTAGCGCAGAATGGATGGTCAGTCAGACGATTCAGAGGAAACTAGCTAGCATTACAGTACATGAGTTACATTTGAAGTATAGGACTAACCGGTTCACAGTACAACAGATTGTTGAGGGGTTGGGCGATATCGTGATTCACCTGAGTATAGGTGAGAGAGAAGAGTCACCGCCATCATCACATAAACAAACAGTTAGTTACTCAGAAAACTCTGGAGATCAATTTAAAGCTCATAAAACTAACATTGGGGTGTACTATGGCAAGGAAGTGTCTAAGACAAGGACCTCTAAGCAGACCCTCAGAGACACTCTTACCAGAATATGCGTGTTCTGCGAAGGCGAACACACTAGCACGAGTTGCTCTCAGTATGCAACACTGAGCAGTAGGCGGCAGAGACTAAAGGAGTTGCAGCTATGCTTAAGTTGTTGTGGCAGACATGAGACAAAAGATTGCCAGTCACTTCTTTCAGAGTGCTATAACTGCCGGAAAGGTAAGCACCATACTGCACTATGTCACAATAATTTAAGGGAACCCTAGGCTAGGAGGGATGTTTCTCCAGTAGAGATAGAAAGCAAGTCCAAACCTGAAGTGGTAGCCAGCGTGATTAGTGTGGGCAAAGTCTCTAATCTGAGTGAGAAGCACAGAGTTGCTGCCCTACCTACAGTCATGGCAGGGGTTGTGAACGGGAACAGATCCGAAACAACCCGATTATTCTTTGACTCAGGGGCACAAGTGTCCATGATAACAGAGAAGTTGGTGGCTAAGTTAAAGTTGAAGGCCACCGACAAAGTTAATGCAACATTGGGAGGTGCTGTAAGTCATGGCCCACCCAAGTCTTATGATGTTGTGGATGTCACTGTTAAATTGGGTGGACATCACCGAAATATTACAGCTTTGGTAGTAAAGACGTTACCTGCGGCTATTACGACCAGAGGTCTTGCAGCAGCAACCAAGTGATTGAAAGACCTTGGTGTGAAGCTGGCAGACCAGGACATTACCACTGACACAGTCAGAAATGTTGGTATCCTGGTGGGAGCCAACTATCTAGATGACTTCCTGTCTACACGACGGACTGTTAAGGAAGGAATTGGTTTATACAGATCCCCAGTAGGATATATCATCGGTGGCAGAATTCCTCATGAGTTCCCTGCAACGCCAGAGAGGGGGGAAGCTCACACCAAGATAGCTGGGGGAGTAGTGATAATGAATGTTAGTGTACACAACGAACCACCAGGTAAGCCAAACCAAGTAGGGAGTGAGGAACACTTAGCCACCTTGGGGAGACGCTTTCATGGGGTACCTAAAGAGGGAGATAGATTGTCATTAAACCCAGGGAACCTCGTATCAGTGGGAAAAAGGGCTACCAGGGTATATGGGCCACTGGGTGGGAAAGTACGAAGCTGCTCAGACAAGGCTAGACGTGTGGAAGACATTAAAGTTAAAGGGAAGGGTGTTAAGATAACCGGAACCCACAAGTTTACACCCCCAGCGATCCACACTGCGGAAACTGGACAGTCGGAGTTAGACGAGAGTCTGCTCGACGAGAGTGACCAGACGGCACTCGTGTCCAGGGCCCGCCGTAAGGGCTCGCGGAAGGTGAACTTGATGTAGACTTATCGTCTACCTTCGCCGGCGGGAGGATGTGGAAACTTTTTGGGTCACTCGAGTTCCACAGGGTAAGTGAGCCGTAAGGAACCTTAAGCATACCATGGATCGGCCCTCGGAGTTCAGGAACCCACACACCCAACCAAAACATACACACATTCGAGTTGATGGAGGTAACTATTATGTACATTTTAATTGATAGATTTATTCACCTAGGAACACCTAGGCAAGTTTGTACAGTTAGAAACTAATATTAGGATTATTAAGGCAACGTTAGATATTAATACTGTAGCTCTAGCACCCTAACATAGGTAGATATAAGCCTTAAATAGGAACATTAGATTATGTTAGCTAACGAGAACTAGCAGCTCCACACTTGAATCTAAGCGGGAGAGAGCGCTAGTCCTCCTTCTTGACTTGGACACCGTGGCGTTAACAGGGTACGAAGAGCTGGAGCTCGATATTCGGAGTAAGGTGGGGTTATTTGAGCTGTGGGTTATAAGCGGGCGAAGGCCCACTATAAGGTAATAATTGTGGGCAATTCCCCTTAAGTATTAGTCTGGAGCTAGTGTTACTTACTGCATATATTGCTTAAGGGATATCCTTAGAAACCAGGGAACTCTGAGGTGCAGGCAGGACACTAATTACCACTCCACTTGCAGATTAAGGTTCTCCACTGCACATGGTGTTAGGTGGGGGTTATAGATAAGGATGTCCAGGAACCACAATTTCTACTCCAAGTAAGTTAAACCTTCTTATATTCATGCATGCAGGGGGGGAATTCTTTCGGCTGCAGTTAGCTAGAAATTTGTCCCATAGCCACTTGTAAGTCTGAGAGAAGTGTCTCAGAGTGTCGGTGTCAACAGTGCTTGCTCTAAGTGCAGCTTACAAGGAGGCAGTCCCAAAACAAGTTTCTACAAAAAGCGCTCCTTATACTGGCGAAGCAAGGAATAGCAGAGCGGCTAAAAGAGGCCAATATATCTGCATTATGTAGGGAGACACTGGTCAGAGAAATAGCAAACATCGAACTAAAGCTAAAGGAATCTTACAGGAGTCTAAGAAACCCACAAAGAACTAAAAGCCATAAATGAAATCGAAAGGAACCCAAAGTATTTCTTTTCTTATGCAAAATCAAAGTTGAGAACAACATCCAGTATTGGGCCCCTACTTAAGATGGGTCCTACACAAGATGACAGCAAGGAAGTGAGTGAGCTACTCAAGTCCCAATATGACTCAGTTTTTAGCGAGCTGGTAACCAGACTGAGAGTCGAAGACCTAAATGATTTTTTTATGAAAGTGCCACAGAATGGTAAAAGCAAACCTATCTGACATTATCATGACACCAAATGACTTCGAAAAGGCGATAAATGACATGTCCATGCACTCTGCCCCAGGCCCAGACTCATGGAACTCCGTGTTCATCAAGAATTGCAAGAAACCCCTATCACATGCCCTTAACATCCTATGGAGAGGGAGCATGGACACGGGTCTTCCCACAGCTGCTAAAAACAACAGACATAGCCCCACTCCACAAAGGGGGCAGTAAAGCAATAGCAAAAAACTACAGACATATATTGCTAATGTCCCATATCATAAAAATCTTTGAAAGGGTTCTAAGAAGCAAGATTGCCACTTATCTAGATACCCATCAGTTACACAACCCAGGGCAGCTTGGGTTTAGAGAAGGTCGCTCCTGTCTGTCCCAGCTACTGAACTACTATGACAAGGTCCTGGATGCTCCAGAAGACAAACGAAATGCAAATGTAATATATACAGACTTTGCAAAAGCCTTTGACAAGTATGACCATGGTGTAATATCACACAAAATACGTCATAAAGGAATAACAGGAAAAGTTGGTAGATGGATCTATAATTTCCTAACAAATACAACACAAAGAGTAGTAGTAAACAGAGTAAAGTCTGAGGCGGCTACGGTGAAAAGCTCTGTTAGATAAGGCACAGTACTCGCTTCCATCTTGTTCCTCATCCTCATATCGGACATAGACAGGGATATTCGCCACAGCGCCGTGTCTTCTTTTGCAGATGACACCCGAATTTGCATGACAGTGTCCTCCATTGAAGACACCACATGACTCCAGGCAGACATCAACCAAATCTTTAAAAGGGCCGCAGAAAACAATATGAAATTCAATGATGAGAAATTTCAATTACTCCGATATGGAAAACATGAGGAAATTAAAACTACATTGGAGTATATAACAAATTCCAACCACACAATAGAGCGAAAAACTAATGTAAAAGACCTGGGAGTGATCATGTTGGAAGATCTCACTTTCAAAGACCATAACACTGTATCAATCACAAGACAAGACTCTCAGAGGGAAAATTCCTAGGAACCCATATTGACAGTAGCCTTAAATTCCAAACACACATACAACAAATTTCCAAGAAAATCTCAAAGACACTAGGCATATTATCAAAGATACACTACTGTGTGCCTCAATCAGCTCTCCTTGCACTATATCACTCACTCATCTACCCTTATCTCACCTATGGAATCTGTGCATTGGGATCAACAACATTAAATCACCTTAGACCACTCATAACCCAGCAAAAGCCTGCAGTCAGGATGATAACAAATTCTCATTCTAGACAGCATACTCCGTAAATATTCAAAAGCCTAAAACTACTCACCATAAAGAACATTCACACTTATTCTTGTGCCTACTACATACATAGAACTCTACACTCTAATATAAACCATTCGCTCAAAATTCTCCTCACCAACTTTAATAGGACCCATGACCACAACACAAGACACAGATCACTTTTTGATATACCCTGAGTTCATATCAACCTATGTAAAAACTCTATGCATATAAATGGCCCCAGAATCTGGAATTCATTACCAATAAATACTAAAATAACCTTGTCTGAAAATAATTTTAAAACTCTTCTTGTGGGGGATTGTGGGAGATAAGTCTATCTGGGACACCGCCACTAGCAATAAACAAACTCCCAGGGAGATGACCGACTCGTATAATTTTACCGCAGTCATTCCCTTTAAGGTATGTGAGAACTTTACCCCCTCCTGGCCGCACCCAAGGGGTACCTTCAATATTCTCACGTTAGCCCACTGCACTCTGGACCAGTATAAATAAATCTGAGTAGATAATATTAATAATTATGGTATGATTAAATTTAAGTGGACTGTATAGGTTATGGGCGACTGATCAAGTAGAAAGAAAGGTAGCGAACACACAATTAAGTTAACATGACCATCACTCTCCTAATTAACAGCATCATAGCGGTGCATGGTAGATCATTGACCTAGCTAAAGTACATCTACTGTCCGTAACAATATTATTGGCCAATAACAAAGACGACAGATGAGTACTTAGCTTTAGATGAGGGAGTCGCTTCGTTGTTGACGTCCTCCTGCGATCTGGTTAGTTAACATGTGGTTGGTCGGGGTAGCGATTCAGATCCTCTCACTATTCCGACCTTATTACTGTTTATACGTATAACTTTACACACTAAGTATATCCTGGCTTAATGCCCCACTAGTTTATACACATGCACCGTCTCGATACTTGGATTTCGAGTAGATAAGTTGCGATATGTTAGTTCATCTCCTCCGCATCCAACATGGCGGTCGGGGTACGGCGTACCCATGCTAGACCCGCCCGGTACAATCACCCCCTGATTATTTACAACTCGGTTTCACTATATTCACCATTTCACAAAGTTCATCGAACATATTTCAGTCTCTTCTAAGACGAAAGGCCCCCAGCATCAGGGGTTACGACTTTATCCTGTCGTATGGTCGCTTCACTGAGTTCAAATAGGCCTATGCAGACATACCATGCCGGCGCCATTCGTTATTTCCACAATTACTGCCCTATTACTGGACCTCCTGGACCGATTGTCCCACTTTATACTCGGTGCCCACGTTGATACTCCTCCACATTACGAAAGGAGGTAATTAAGTCCGGTTTGGCAGCCGGAATCTCCAAATTCGGCAGGCCATCCCATCACCTGATATACGGTGTGTAGGCTGGGTTTTCACTGACCACTCCCCTCTCTCCCGCCTCTCTGTCCAGCTTCTTCCCGCTTCCTCCCCGCTGGTATGATGGTTCTCTATTCATACCCCCATGAACGTTAAACTACCAGCGGTACATTAAGGATATCTGTTCATATTGGAAAGTTTATCAATTACAACTTTCGGAAAATACCAATATTTTCCACACTGCGGCCGGGCAGAGTTCGTGGTTAGACGAATCAAATCGAGTCAGTTTTCAACAGGCGCTTCCAGCCCTCCCTGGACTGAACAGCTGTCTTCCTGGTAGGTCGAATCACACTTCCTGTTTCTGGTATCCCCTGGTCCATGTCGCCTTCAACATCACTCGTGTCACTTTCCCTTAGATTTCCGTTCCCAGTTGATAGAACTCCTTTTAATTCTAAGGGGATTAACTTATTAATGGTGCGTAAACTCTCTTGGCCGCGACAAAACACTTTGACATTCCTGACAACACCCTGAGCGTCTGGGTATAATGTCACCACCTTGCCCAAAGGCCACAACGTTCTTGGTTGTTCAGTATCAATCAACACAATGTCACCTGGTTGAATATTTTGTCGATTCGTCGCTTCTGATGCACCATAAAAGTGTTCACGTAATGTAAGAAGATACTCTTTGCGCCACACAGTAGACCAATGATTAATTACTTTATTCAACATCTTAAATTTATCACTTAACACTGTCACATTATTATAATCCTCATCAACTTCCGCAGGATTATCTCGATAGATAGGTGCAGCTTCTAGTTTCCGCCCACATATCAAGTGAGAAGGAGTCAGTACTTCTGCGTCGGGAGTATCAATAATGTACGAGAGAGGACGATTATTTATCCGATTCTCTGCCTCCACTAAGATTGCCCGGAATTCCTCCAAGTTAATTCGTTTCCGGTGTAGTACTTTACGCAGACACCTCTTCACTGTACCTATCAGTCTTTCATACAATCCCCCTTGCCAAGGGGCCCTAGGAGCAATAAACTTCCAGCCACACCCTCGCTGATTTAACAGAGATTGTACGTCATTACTCTCATTTAATTCCTTCAAATGTTGCGCTCCCGCTACAAAGTTAGTGGCATTATCTGAAATCATGAGTCTCGGACAGGATCTCCTAGCTGCAAATTTACGAAAAAGCTGTATGAACTGTTCTGCAGACAAATCCTGTGCCACTTCTAAGTGTACTGCCCTTGTAGCAGTACAAGTGAATAAACACACATACACCTTTAAAGGAACACCATCTGCAGTACCCCTTAAAATGATGGGACCACTGTAATCTACACAGGTTACATCAAATGGCTTTATTAACTGCACTCGTTCCTTGGGCAATGGTGGAGGTCCTGGATACATACAGGTTCTGGCATCTACACGGCGACACACCACACATGTCTTAATCACCCTCTTCACACTCTGTCGCCCCTGAGGAATCCAGAAAGTTTCCCTAATGCAATTTAAGGTATCTTGTACTCCACCATGCATCACATTTTTATGGGCATTTAATACAATTAAAGTTGTCAGATGATGAGTCTTGTGGGCAGTAAGATAGGGTGTTTAGTATATTCACCCAATTCAGCATTTTGCAATCTACCTCTGCACTTGATTACGTCATCCTCCAAGTATAGCCCCAATTTCTCTATTATTGAACCCTTCCCAAGTTTTCCATCCCTTAGCAATTTAATCTCCTCTCCATAGATTTCTCCTTGTACTCTCTGTACCCAGTATTTCAGGGGATGAGGAAAATCATACGGGATATTCATCTTGTTTATGAAGTTAAACACCAACTTCGTAACATTAATTAATTTTGATTAGATTTTTAGATTTTGCCACCGAAGTGGCTAGTTTATTGTGCACCCCATATCCATCCTGTGGACTGTAGCGCAAGAGCATATGGATACACAAAAGGCCTAGGCACTAGGCCCCAAAGGGGTTAACAATTGTACATTTGGGTTTATATCTACATTTCAATTATCTGTTACAAGCAGGTATCTTATTTCATGAATAAGATATCTTGACATGTCACATAGGTTATTATATTGTCTATCTCTATATTCCTCAATAAGTGCACAATTAAGCACATAGTGTTCACGACAGTGACCATATGCCTGATCACATAATTTGCATTTAGTTTGATCATCATCTGTCTCCCAAACTGTCAGAAGTACCTGTAGCCAAGCCTAAGCCTGGCCACTACAACATCAGTCAGTCTGTTCACATTGGGAAGGATGAGTATCTATTTATATCAATGGCTAAGGAAGGACCGAGGACTTGAGCCGTGTTCACCGGAGCAATATGCGCCTTTTGAACAGGCCAGTTAATTTTATTCACCAACCAACTGGGTCCCTTAAACCACGATAAAGTCTTCACAAATTTTACATAAGTCAACCCACGAGACAAGAAATCAGCTGGGTTCTCCGCCCCGGGAATATGGTTAAAAGTTAACTTATGTTGACCCAAACTGTCATATTTCTCTTGCATCTGGTTAATCTCTGTGACTCTATTTTGCACGAATATAATCTTGCTGGTTCCGTTACGGATCCACTGCAAGGATACCTCATTATCAGACCAAATTATGGTGTCACTAATATTTATCTCTGGCAATTTACTCCGTAAATAATCAGCTAATTTGACACCCACATAAATGGCGGTTAATTCCAACTGAGGTAAAGTACGTAATTTAATTGGAGCCACTTTAGCTTTAGACATGACAAGAGAAATGTCTTTATTGCATTGAAGATAAGCGACTGCTCCATACGCTAATTTAGAAGCATCGCAAAAAATGTGGAGTGTATTTTCCACTCCAGGGCGTGTTACACACCGTGGGAACTCCAACATTGGAACTTTCTCATAATCACCAATTAATTCTTCCCACCTGTTAACGAATTCCTCAGGTAGGGTTTCATCCCAAGCACACTTCTGCTTCCATGCCTCTTGTACCAATAATTTCCCTCGGATTGTAAGAGGCGCCACTAAGCCTAGTGGATCGAAACATTTTGAAACTTCAGCAAGCAGGGTTCTCTTCGTTAATTTCTTGGGCATACTATAATTATTAGGCTTTAACGATATCAAGTCTCTCTCAGTATCCCAAGTCAGTCCCAATACATTGCTACACCCAGATACTCCATCTCCGGGATTCTCTTTATTTATTCGGTCCTTTAACCTGGACGAATTACTGTTCCACTCCCTGAGAGGCATATTTGCACCTTGCATTATGTCATTAGCCCCTTCATATATCTTCATTAGCTCCTCTTCAGTTGACGTCACACCCAGGAAGTTGTCCACGTAGAATTGTTTACTCATTATTTCACTCAGTGGACCACCTGTACGTTTAAGATGCGCATTTATCGTCGCCTGAAGTAAGAACAGACTAGAAGTAGCCCCAAATAAGATTAGATTTTGCCACCGAAGTGGCTAGTTTATTGTGCACCCCATATCCATCCTGTGGACGGTAGCGCAAGAGCATATGGATACACAAAAGGCCTAGGCTTCTGAATCTGAAAGTTTTCAGCGGATTAAGTGGATTGCTAGGATCCTCTGGCCACAGAAATCTTGTGTAATCTCGATCCGTTTCTTGCAATCCCACTCTCAGGAAAGCTTTACTTATGTCTGCCGTAAAGGCATAACTATTAACTCTGAAATTCAATAACACATCTCCCAATTTCTCCGTCAGCGACGGACATGTCATCAAACAATCATTCAAACTAGGTACATTTTTATTACCCCTGGCACTACAATTAAACACGATCCTCAAAGGAGTGGTTTTGGAATCCTTCTTCACTCCGTGATGAGGTAAGTAGTGGCCATAAATATTGGCCTGCTCAGGGGGTACCTCCTCTATGAACTGATTATTTAACTGTTCATTAATTATTGTATTATAAGCAGTCAACAATTCTGGTGTCTTACTCAATTCGTGGAGCTGGGCCTTTAACTGACCATACGCCATCCGGTAATTTGTGGGTAGTTCCGGATGGTTTAGCTTCCATGGGAGTCGCACCCAGTATTGTCCAGACTCGAATTTAACATCCTTCAGGTATTGTTCCTGAGTGAAGGAGTTATCTGGACTTTCCTCATGTACATTAATCCCGATACTGTCCAGTTCCCACAACTTGTGTACGGGTTTAACGGCATTCTCTATAGAAGAATATGTACTCTGGGGCGGCGTTTCGTGCGTAAGACACACAGTGACTGCATTTATGGCTTCCTCCAGTCATTCATTACTGCGAGGAAGCCGGCCATAAATGACATGGCCTGCACCCGTGTTGAGAAGAGTGACTCCGCACCTCTTCGTCATACCCTTCACAAAGGCTTCATAAAAGTCGCTGCCTATTAATACTCCTATTGGTCCCACAGAGTCATTATTGACCACAGAGGGTGCCAGTTTCACATTATTCTGTGAGAGTCTCTGCTTGGTGGCATTAAGACTCACAGTGGAGATCTTCTCCGGTAGTCTATCCACGACTACTGCATTAACTTGGGTCTTCTCTCTGCCCAGACCGACGTTTATATAAACCGTGTCATATGACTGGGCCCTTTTATCTAAGAGAAAACCCGACAATTTTAAGGTGGTAGGATCCCCCCTTCGTACCTTCATCCCATTAAGGCAACTGCGCTTTATGAAAGTACGTTGTGATCCCTGATCTAACAACGCTGTTACAGTCTTGGATTTACGCCATTTATCTTTAACTGTCATGTCCAACACAGGTAGTGCTACTTCAGCTAAACCATTACGAACGTTAGCTGCAAGTTTTACGTGCGCCACTGTAGTGTCGGGGTGATTATCCTTACCATTACTAGGATTACACCCGCTCTTACACATCACTATGTGGTGCCTGCCATTATTGCATTGGTGACAAGTATTCAGTTTGGTCTGGCAATCCCTCACATTATGATTACCAAGACATCGAATACACCGGTCCAGCTCATCCAATCTCTTCACTTTCGCATCCCAAGAATTATACGTAACGCAGAGTTTAGAGAGATGGGTTTCATTACAGAAGAGACAATCTCTCTTCTCTTGGCTCGACAGCTTACCCCCCGGGTTACCCTTATTGGGGTGTTTATTCTTTCTGTCTTGTTGTGACGAACCACTATTACTGGTCCCTGTCACTTGATATGTGCCAACATAACCCTTTTTAGTGGTTGGGTTGTAACTATTACCATTGGGATAATTTTTCCCTTTGTGGAACTTAGTTGATGACTCAACGTCACTATGACCGGTATTCTTAAAGGTAGTGGGCTGGCTAGTTTGCAACTGAACAATTAATTCTTGCAAACCCGTCCTTATCTCCTCCAACCCGAAGTAAGCCTTGTGGTACTTGTTAGATAACCACTCTATCGTCTTATGGTTCAATTTAGCTCGTACCACCAGACACACGAACCAACTTGCATTCTCCAAATTGTGTTTGTTACTCAAAATCTGGAGAGTGCTCTCTAGTTTGATCCGAAATTGTTGCAACCCTTTATAGTTGTGCTCTGGCGGTTTCAAATTAACCACTGCAATTACTAAATCCAATGTATGCTGTTCCGAGTTACCATAAGTACCCTCTAGCAGACGAACAGCTTCTCTATAAGAGTCGTTTACATTGGGGAAAGCCTGAATGAGAATGAGGGCATCTCCCCTCAATTGTCCCTTTAAATAAATCAACTTGGCAACACTTTCCAGATCCTTCCGATCATGTACCATTGCCTTGAAAATTGACCAAAATTCCTCCCAGCTGTCTCCCGGCTGGAACGACAACAATTGTACTTCCCGGAGTCTGGGGAGGGACATTTTATTTGCCGCGGGAGGTTGGCCCACCACGTCACTCATACTCTTTAACCTATCCCGTACCTTAACTTTGCAGGCACACATGACTTCTTCCAAGTCACAATATTGTTGTAACAGTACTTCTCGATCCTCATCGCTTGCACAATCCTCCAGTAACTCAATTTCATAGACTTTGAACCACTGCACGTACGACGCGTACCTGAGTTCTAGTAACTCAAAATTTGTTTCTAAGTCAATAGCACTCGTCGACGGCTCGTTCACTAAGTTCAAACACGTATTGTGCGCCTTTGTCACATGTCCCTTGCGAGCTTGCAACGACGCTTTCTTGCCTTTAATATCCATGGTTTTGCTACCCAGCATGGGAACTCCGTCAGGTTCAGTCATGGTTGTAGAATTAATAACCACTGATGTCACAAATTAAATAAATTGTTTATAAAGGTGATTATCAAACCTTACTCTTGCCCAAATCGTAGTCACGCCTGGGCTAACAATTAATTGGACTAATTACTGTCCACCACACAATTAATTAACTGTGTACTCTATACTCACTTCCTACGATCAGTCACTTATTTATTAAATAATTAATTCAATAATGATTAATTCACTAATCACATCCGGTTCAGGACGGACCAATGGGCGCTGTGGGGAATTGTGGGAGATAAGTCTATCTGGGACACCACCACTAGCAATAAACGAACTCCCAGGGAGATGACGGACTCGACTCGTATAATTTTACCGCAGTCATTCCCTTTAAGGTATGTGAGAACTTTACCCACTCCTGGCCGCACCCAAGGGGTACCTTCAATATTCTCACGTTAGCCCACTGCACTCTGGACCAGTATAAATAAATCTAAGTAGATAATATTAATAATTATGGTATGATTAAATTTAAGTGGACTGTATAGGTTATGGGCGACTGATCAAGTAGAAAGAAAGGTAGCGAACACACAATTAAGTTAACATGACCATCACTCACCTAATTAACAGCATCATAGCGGTGCATGGTAGATCATTGACCTAGCTAAAGTACATCTACTGTCCGTAACAATATTATTGGCCAATAACAAAGACGACAGATGAGTACTTAGCTTTAGATGAGGGAGTCGCTTCGTTGTTGACGTCCTCCTGCGATCTGGTTCGATCGCGATGGTAAGAGTTGTCCCGTCGAGTCAAGGAAGGTTAATTTCCGTGAACTCTTATACGCCCACGAGACTGGGCGTTAGTTAACATGTGGTTGGTCGGGGTAGCGATTCAGATCCTCTCACTATTCCGACCTTATTACTGTTTATACGTATAACTTTACACACTAAGTATATCCTGGCTTAATGCCCCACTAGTTTATACACATGCACCGTCTCGATACTTGGATTTCAAGTAGATAAGTTGCGATATGTTAGTTCATCTCCTCCGCATCCAACATGGCGGTCGGGGTACAGCGTACCCACGCTAGACCCGCCCGGTACAATCACCCCCTGATTATTTACAACTCGGTTTCACTATATTCACCATTTCACAAAGTTCATCGAACATATTTCAGTCTCTTCTAAGACGAAAGGCCCCCAGCATCAGGGGTTACGACTTTATCCTGTCGTATGGTCGCTTCACTGAGTTCAAATAGGCCTATGCGGACATACCATGCCGGCGCCATTCGTTATTTCCACAATTACTGACCTATTACTGGACCTCCTGGACCGATTGTCCCACTTTATACTCGGCGCCCACGTTGATACTCCTCCACATTACGAAAGGAGGTAATTAAGTCCGGTTTGGCGGCCGGAATCTCCAAATTCGGCAGGCCATCCCATCACCTGATATACGGTGTGTAGGCTGGGTTTTCACTGACCACTCCCCTCTCTCCCGCCTCTCTGCCCAGCTTCTTCCCGCTTCCTCCCCGCTGGTATGATGGTTCTCTATTCATACCCCCATGAACGTTAAACTACCAGCGGTACATTAAGGATATCTGTTCATATTGGAAAGTTTATCAATTACAACTTTCGGAAAATACCAATATTTTCCACACTTCTCAAAAACCACCTACTCACCCTAAACTAAATACTCATACTGTAAATTCCTTTCAAAAATGCTCAATGTTATTTTCCTATAAGATAATTTCAATTTTTACTATTATGTTACTATTATGTTACCACCTACTCACCCTAAACTAAATACTCATACTGTAAATTACTTTCAAAAATGCTCAATGTTATTTTCCTTAAGAAATTTTCAATTTTTACTATTAATTACCATCCTACTAAACACTTGTTATAATAATAATAATAATAATAATAATAATAATAATAATAATATTTTTATTTCGATGCATGTTACAAGTGTACACTGTTATTGGTAGTTACAATTATAAAACTGTAATGCAAGGAGAGCCACTGGCATGCCATGGCATTAGGTGCAGTTTATTCTAAAGACTTATTCACTAAGTACTTAATGCTATAGAAATTGATTGAGTTTATTCTAGTTCTGTATTATTTTTAATTACAATATGATTATACATACTATTAAAAGACAATAGTATGAGTATTTAGTATAGGGTGAGTAGGTGATTTTGAGAAGAGTCTTGAATTGATTTTCCGACAATGTTAACTTAATATTTACTGGTAATGAATTCAAGATTCTGGGGCTCTTTATGTGCATAGAATTTTTACATTGGTTAGTATGGACTCGGGTATGTCAAATAGTGATCTGTGTCTTGTGTCATGGTTGTGGGACCTATTACAGTTGTTCAGGAGAATTTTGAGCGGAGGGTTGATATTAGCATGTAGAGTTTTATGTATGTAGAAGGCACATGAATAGGTATGATAGGAATAGGTAGGTATGAATAGGAATAGGTATGTTACAATGTAATATAATCATATTGTAATATGAACAATGTAATATCATCATATTGTAATATGAACAATGTAATATCATCATATTGTAATTTGAACAATGTAATATCATCATATTGTAATTTGAACAATGTAATATCATCATATTGTAATTTGAACAATCTAATATTTAAATAAAACAAACTCAATTTCTCTAATATTATGTACATAGTCTATAAGCCATTAGATTAAGCTGCCCTTAATGCCATGGCATGTCAGTGGCTCTCTTTGCACTTAAGTTAATGATTGTAATTACAAAATCTATGTAAACTTGCAATGAAATAAATATTTGAATTTGAATTTCACATTGCTAGAAAAATGACAGGATGGATAATTAAAGCCTTCAAAACTAGGGATGCCAAGCCCATGATGACACTCTTCAGATTGATTGTTCTATCTAGGTTGGAACATTGCTGCACACTAACGGCACCTTTCAAGGCAGGTGAAATTGCTGACCTAGAAAATGTAGAGAGAACCTTCACGGCACGCATAACCTATAAACCACCTCAATTACTGGGAACGCTGAAGTTCCTCAACCTGTACTCCCTAGAATGCAGGCAGGAGAGATACATTATTATATACACTTGGAAAATCCAAGAGGAATTAGTACCAAACTTGCACACGAAAATCACTCCCTATGAAAGCAAAAGACTCGGCAGACGATGCAACATCTCCCCAATGAAAAGCAGGGGTGCCACTAGCATGAAAAGAGACAACACAATAAGTGTCAGGGACCCAAGACTGTTCATCTGCCTCCCAGCATACATAAAGGGATTACCAATGACCCCTGGCTGTCTTCAAGCAGGCACTGGACCAGCACCTAAAGTCAGTACCTGACCAGCCGGGCTGTGGTTCGTACGTCAGTTTGTGTGCGGCCAACAGTAACAGCCTGGTTGATCAGGCCCTTATCCACCATGAGGCCTGGTCACAGACCAGGCCGCAGGGGCGTTGACCCCCAGAACCCTCTCCAGGTATACTCCAGTAAGTAAATAATTATTAACACATTTTTTTTAACACATCGACCATCTCCCACCAAGGCAGGGTGGCCCGAAAAAGAAAAACTTTCGTCATTCACTCCATCACTGTCGTGCCAGAGGTATGCTTACACTACAGTTATAAAACTGCAACATTAACACCCTCCTTCAGAGTGCAGACACTGTACTTCCCATCTCCATGACTCAAGTCCGGCCTGCCGGTTTCCCTGAATCCCTTCATAAATGTTACCCTGCTCACACTCCAACAGCACGTCAAGTCTTAAAAACCATTTGTCTCCATTCACTTATCAAATATGCTCACGCATGCTTATGCTTGCTGGAATTCCAAGCCTTTCGCACACAAAACCTCCTTTTCCTCTTCCCTCCAACTTTTCTAGGCCGACCCCTACCCCTGCCTTCCCTCCACTACAGATTTATACACTCGAAGTCATTCTATTTTGTTCCATCCTCTCTACATGTCTGAACCACCTCAACAACCCTTCCTCAGCCCTCTGGATAATGGTTTTGGAAATCCCACACCTCCTCCTAGTTTCCAAACTACGAATTCTCTGCATTATATTCACACCACAAATTGCTGTGTTGTGTGTAAATAGCTTGGCCTAACTGTGCCTAGCTTATTTAATTCAGTGTGGTTAATTGGATAAGGTAAATCCTAGCCTAACTTTATATAACTGTTGAAATTAGTGTGCAACTATAGCCTAAATCTAGCCTTGCAATTCACTGTAAATGTTGACTAGGCTAAATCTGACCTAGCAATTATAACTGTTGTAAATAGTGCACCTTGCAAATTCACTGTAAATAATTAAATTCACAAGCTAACTAGCCTACCTAGCCTGCCTGTAAATTACTGTAAATGGATTTACAAGCTAACTAGCCTACTCTGGTCTGCCTGTAAATTACTGTAAATAGATTTACAAGCCAACTAGCCTACTCTGGACTGCCTGTAAATTACTGTAAATAGATTTACAAGCTAACTAGCCTACTCTGGCCTGCCTGTAAATCACTGTAAATAGTAAACTTCTGTGAGTAGTTATCTTAGTCTAGCCTAACTTGTGTAAGTCTCTGGGCCCAGCTGTGAGCTAACTTAACCTAATCTTTGTTAATCCCTGGTAGATAGATCTATAATTTCCTAACATGTAGAACACGAAGAGTAGTAGTCAACAGAGTAAAGTCTGAGGCAGCTACTGTGAAAAGCTCTGTTCCACAAGGCACAGTACTTGCTCCCATCCTATTCCTCATCCTCATATCAGACATTGACAGGGATATAAGCCACAGTGCTGTGTCTTCCTTTGCAGAT
>WNWK01009784.1:0-67500 GCA_009830355.1 Cherax destructor
ATATAGATATATGTATAATATATATATATAGATATATGTGTATAATATATATATATAGATATATGTGTATAATATATATATATAGATATATGTGTATAATATATATATATATATATATATATATATATATATATATATATATATATATATATATATATATATATATATATAATAGTCAAATAGGTAAAACTTTGATTTTGGCTTAAATAGCAATGCTCTTCTTGCCGAATAAGGCAAGCTAAAATTTGTGTATGCAATAGTTTCGCAAAATTAATTCTGAAAAGAAAAATATATATTTCAGTGCGTTTATTAATAAATTATTTTAAACTTATCTAAAAATATATTTAGTTGGATTAGGCTAAATTAAATTGCGCTTGTTATTATAAGGTTAGGTAAGTTTTCTAAGGTTCTTTGGTTTAAAATTGTTAGCTTTTGCATTAACGAATAAGAGAATTTTTTTAGAAAGGACTTTATTTTATACGAGTTCTTGCTAATTGACCAGTTTTACCTATTCATCACATCATATATATATATATATATATATATATATATATATATATATATATATATATATATATATATATATATATATATATTTAATGAAAAATATTTTGATAACCGTTAGACATTAAATAGCTTCTTATGCACAAAATTGCAACATTTCGACTTGTATATATATATATATATTTTTTAAGTCTATCGTAGAAATTTAAAAAAATAAATACTTCACTACTAACAGAATTTAGTGACTACGGAATAATTTCGGCGTCAAAATCCAGTCTTGAATGTATCCTGGATGAGGAAGACATTTCACAAGACCGCTTCTCGAGCTCTCGTGTGTGTTCCCCGCTAGCAAGTTGTGCCTCTAGAAATTCGAACCCCCAATCGTTTATTATGTAACACAAATTATTGGCTTAATCTTAAGCCTTGTATATACGTAAAGTATCTTTTATCAGTTACCTGTAACTGATAAAAATGCTATACATGTTTAACAATTCTCCTTCCTCTAAGTATATCAGTCCCATATATATTATGATTAGTTACACTGCTTAATTCATATACAATTTTTATCCCTCCCAATCCTATCGGCATTGCTTAACCTTCAGCCTCCATCTCTTCTCCTAAAGGGGCTGGCACCATCAGGAAATACCGGGGCCTTCGGCACTGATGTCTCCAGCTAAGTCGCCGGATTTCTTCCAATTACAACAAACTAGACAGCGCCACTCCTGGTCGACACGCAGGTGGGTCACGACTTGGAGAGAAGCTTTAAGATTTAATTCCACGGAGAAGCTCGGGGAAGAGAAAAAGGATCTACTAGTTTCTTCCTGGAAAATGCAGGAAAGGGTCGGGCGAGATATGAAATTTGCTTCCCAAATTGTAATGTGTGTGTGTGTGTGTGTGTTTGTGTGTGTGTGTGTGTGTGTGCGTGTGCGTGTGTGCGTGTGTGCGTGTGTGCGTGCGCGAGTGCGTGTGTGCGTGCGTGCGTGTGCGTGCGTGTGCGCGCGAGAGAGGGCATTTTATTTATATATATTTATATATATATATATATATATATATATATATATGGTGCCGAATAGGTAAAACTTGCGATTTTGGCTTAAATAGCAACGTTCTTCTTGCCAAATAAGGCAAGCAAAAATTTGTGTATGCAATAATTTCGCAAAAATCTTTCTGAATCTAACGAAAAAAATATGTTTAATTGTGTTTGTTTATTATTAAATTATTGTTAACTTATCCAAAATATATTTAGTTGGATCAGGCTAAATTAAATTGCGCTTGTTATAATAAGGTTAGGTAAGTTTTCTAAGGTTCTTTTGGTACAAAATTATTAATTTTTACATTAATGTAAATGAAAAAAACACATCTTTAAACGGACCCCAATGGAAATAATTCACTTGTCTGACTTTTTTGGGTTATCCTAGGTTTTCTACACATATGCTGCTATGTATGATAATCTATGTAACTGTATTTGTGTATACCTGAATAAACTTACTTACTTACTTATAAGAGAAAATTTTAGAAAGGATTTAATTTTATACGAGTTCTTGCTACTCTATCAGTTTTACCAATTTGGCACGACATATATATATATATATATATATATATATATATATATATATATATATATATAAACAATGTGTGTGTGTGTGTGTGTGTGTGTGTGGAGCATTGAGGAAGCTTTCAAACCGGAATTTCAGCATGAAAATCTAACACACGTCATGTGTAATGCAACTGATCCTGTTATATGAGCGCTCCTGTATACCCGCACTCGAGGGTGGCAGAAAATTCTGATGAAATGTATTTTGTGCAAAAAAAAGGGAAAAGGTACATCACTATGTTTTTTTTGGTGCTGTAAACGAATATGACTATAATAATGATCGATTGGCTATACGAAATTGTATCTCCCCCCCCATTTTTCACACTGCGTATTGTAGCTATAAGTGTATATATGGTTTAAAAAATTAAGCATTGTGGGTTAGAATCAAGGCTATTTTTTTTACTGTCCAGATTATTCACCTAACTCCCTTCCCAAGTTAAAGATAGCAGTAACCGGTGAAGCCCATAGATTTATAAAGCCAATTTGCAATTTTAAAACATTTCCGTATTCAGTTAATCAAAATTAGTAAAGAAGAAATAGTTTGATTTTCAAAGTATTTTTGTCGTACACCAGTGTAACTTCTCAGCGAAATCTTTCACTGTCGGAATCTCTATAAACTTTGCAACACTCGTACAGAAGACAGTATGAACAGACAAGTTGAAAATGAAAGTAGAGACTAAATCCACAGACATACCAATAAGTGCGTTACTCTATGGATTATTATTATAATCAAAAGAAGTGCGTTACTCTATGGAGGGTTGAGCCGAGTGTGACCCAGCTACACAGTGAGAAAATTCAAGGAGGAAGAACATAACTGCTTTAATGCAAATAATTGAAGTGCCGATGTGTAATCATTAAGCTCAGGTTAGGTTTCTCTAATATTTAAACTCTCAGAATATTAAATCTAATTTATTCCGTGCTCTACCTATAGTTTTAAAGACATTAATACTCTGTAAATGACCTTTTGTTTCGGAATGTTTACCCAATTATGCAAGGTTTCTGCATGATAAGCCTCTGTGCTTTCTAATTTTTTAGACTGAGACCTTCCAAGATTTAGAGGTGACAAAATAGTATGCTTATATCTAATATAAGCAGTATGACCCAGGTGGGTTTAGCGCTTAGTTTTGATATTATAATTATATCTAACATAACTAGCGAGTTATTTTATTTGTTAGTTTTTTATTTACCAACATACATGTCCTAGCTGTAATGCTACATATGTTGGAGGCTCAGAAACTTCTAAATTAGATATGTGAGCACAGAGGGCCCGGAGGACCCTTACTAAATTAACTAAACCCATGTTTTTTCAACTATATAACCTTTAGTTTCGGAATTATTTAGAAATTTTAAAGTTCAAATACTAGGGAGTTCAAGCCAGAGCTTAGTGACTCAACCTCGGGAGTTCTAGTGTTTGCATTAAAACTGTTCTCTTCTCCTTCCTTGAGTGTTCTCTTATTGCTGACGTCGTCCTAACCACTGTACAAATGGGTCAATATCAGTTCAACCATCCATTGGGCCGAACTCCAGCAGGTTCGTCTGGCTTTAAACTCTTAATTATTTTTAATATTTATTCATACCTCTGTTTTTATATTTTGTACAAGTGTTGTAATGTTTTTACAGATCCTGAGAATGTTGACATATTGCACGGAAACGTTGAAAATAAATGCATTTGCGATAAGTTATTCTAGCCACCCTCGTATATTACGCTAGAACTTTACATTATATATATAATATGTAAAGCTCTATGAGAATCGAACCCAGATCTTCAATAATATTTAAGATTTTTCTGTACATTACATATTACATATAAACCATGTAGATATTTCAACCAATTGTATAGAGAGAGCATAATTCTATCAGTAGCTGTATTGCAATGACAATAAACTTGGCATCCGCCTCGTCAATGGTAATTCACATAAAATCTTGGGAGCTGAAATCCAAGGTGCATCACAGATGGCCATTGACATCGTCTTATGGAAATAATTTTCACACGAATTTATCAAACCTTAAAGGCTAGAGGTCCACATAGCCTGCAAGGAAGTCAACACCAGTTTTCGTCGTGTTGCAAGAGGTAAACACTGAACACCAGATCATGGAGATGAAGAAAATGAACACATTCACTGATCTTGGTAGCTTTGTGGAAAACGAGTTGATCCACTAGTTCCTCGTGGTGTTTCCAAGAGACCACCAACACAGCGCTGCAATGCACAAGAGCCATGAGCTCTCGACTACTTCAACCATCCGTCGCCTCAGCCTCCCACCATCTTCAGGCCGCTAGCAACTTAAGAGTCCCGTTATCGACTAACGAAGACAAGTTGTTCCCTGCATGTGGTTCTCGTTTGAGAGTTGGCTACCCTATAATAAAAAGTCTGACTTCTCGTCTCATTAATATAAAAGAGTCTACTTAGAGAAACCTCTCTATTCTTCGCTCACACACTGGGTCACAACACGCAGGGTCACACTTTATATCAATAAAACAACTCATACATAGATTATGCAAAAAATGCACATTAAAGCCAATATTTTTTATAATCGCATAAAAGTACACATGCGGTGCTGAAATGCAGTTTTTAGTCAGAAGTATTCTTTGGTTATTCAAGCAAGTTAGTGAAAAATTACTAATTTTCCCTGATGTTTCGAATGCTTGATTTATCTTAATGACCTCCGCACGAATTGCCCGACTGTGTCTGTCCAAGGATTCGTTATCGAAGTGCCTCATAGCAGGTTTTCGAAAGAACGAAAGAATCCTGGATCGTCTTTACACAGGTGCTGCCGTGCTATTCTTGGGCTCCGAGTAGTAGTTTAGCATGTTACCGCCCTCCCGATGGGTAGCGGGTTTGCTTACAGTCATACAAGATGACCTTCGAGATCAGACTCGCTGTAAGTGGAAGGCGATGGGTTGGGATTGAAGGTGGAGAGGCTCGTTGGCTGAACTCTGAGGTCCCCATTTCGGTTGGAGAAGTCGGTGACAGCAATTACTGGATGATCTATGGTAATGGAGTGTGGGTCCAGCGTGAGGCTGGGGTGCTCGGAAGGGATCGAGTGCTGTTCAAGCCCTAGGGAGGGAGGAGGATCCGAGTCAAGCCCCAGTGACTGTAGAGCATGGGCATGGTCAATTCCCTCGATGCTCATGTTGCCCATGTCGGCTGGGTAGTTGTGTTCGTGGAGACCTAGAGTTACAGAGGGACCACCAGCATGGTACTGAGCGGCTCCGTTAGGCACGCCCGTGGGGGAGGGCGTGTAGGAGAAGCTGAGGAAGCCACGGGTCTCTGGTGAGGTACTGTAGTGGGTGGCACGAGAAGGTGGGCGCGGCGTAACTTTCCCTGAAGAAGAGAGAGAAGAAAAATGAGTGAAATCTTTCTCAGTGAATTCAGGAATGACGTCAGTGGTCATGCAAAAAAACGAACCTCCTTTTCCTCCTGTCCTTACAAGCTCTTAACTACATATTTTGGGGTGTAAAAGTCCAGATATGACTTAAAAATATATTCATAGTTAAAATATCATGCTCAACGTATCCACACTACCTTTTGCGTATGTACGCGTGAGAAAGAGAGAGAGAGAGAGAGAGAGAGAGAGAGAGAGAGAGAGAGAGAGAGAGAGAGAGAGAGAGAGAGAATGAGAGGAATGAGAGAGAATGGAGAGATGAAGAATGAATGAAATGAGAAAGAAATGAATGAATTGGTAAACAAATTAACATCTCTAAACTATTGCTATATTATTGGGGTAGCACTGAACTCTGAGAAAATGAAAGGCATTCAGGCTACATTCAAGGAATTAGAACACAGGTCCAATTCCATACATCAAGATCCCCTCACCAGCATCAAGGAACCTCTGTTGAAGGTTTGTTAATTCTAGCAATGGACAAAAGTATATAGCTCAGGTCAAAAAAAAAAAAAAAAAAAATAGCTAAACATGAACATCGGTGAGCATTTAAGAAAACAATTACTGACTCGGGGTCAATCTCCACACAGTTCACCAACATTTAATTATTACTGAATACAAAAAACTTCATCACAATTGTCTTTTTCTATAAGATATTTGTTTAAAGCGGATACCCGGACAGAACAGACGAAGAAACTTTTATCAAAATAAACACTAATTATTCGTCCTTTGATTTTCATGAAAAACACATTTAAGTAAACTGTATGGAGATGCTATAAGATTTCAGTCAACCCCTTGAACACCCATCCTCCGTTGCAAGCTCTCTTCCTGGCCCACACTTCTCTTTCAAGCTACCGTTACCTTTAATATCTCCTTGATGAGTTTCGAGAGTCTTTCTATTCCCGAAACCTGGTCAATCAGGCTGTTGCTGCTGGAGGCCCGCTGCCCCACATATCCATCACAGCCTGGTTGATCTGGCACCTGGTGAAGATACTTCTCCAGTTTTCACTTGAAGACTTCTACACTTGTTCCAGCTGTGTTTCTGATATCTTCTAGTAAGATGTTGAATAGTCTGGGGCCACGAATGTTGATACAGTGTTCCCACATTGTGCCTATGGCACCCTTGCTTTTCACTGGGTATATTTTGCACTTCCTCCCATATATCTCGCTCCAGTATGTTATGGCAGTGTGCAGATTTGGGACCAGGCCCTCCAGTACTTTCCAGGTATATATTATCGTTTCTATCTCTTTCCTCCGCTCCAGGGAGTACATATTCAAGACTTTAAGGCGTTCCCACTAATTTAAATGTTTTAATGCCTCTATGCGGGCCTTAAACGATCTGTATTTGTTCAAACTCTGATATTTCTCCAGCCTTGAACGGGGCGTCAACATTGAGCTATCTTCCTGTCCAAGACCGCTATCTTAATCCCCTGCAATAATTGCTATCCCAAGATCTACAGGCCCACTTCGTTATCCGAAAAGATCTTTCCCTTTCACACTCCTGTCCCAAGCCCTCTTTCCCTGCTACAATATTCCCAAAACCTTCCGAGTCTAAAATTTTAATGATCATTTGAAAGTTCTAGTGGCTTAACTTGTTTACAGTACATTTCATGAGGAAAAATAGGATAGTCTGTATTATAGCTGGAACAATTCGCTATTAAACCGCAATTTGGAAAGGAAACTTTAGACGGTATCTAAAATTTATTTACAGATGTTGCCAACTATACGCAATATAACTTAAGTTTGTCAGTGTTGCCTTCACCAGCCGTTATAACACTAGACACCCTCTTCATCTTGCCCATTCCCTCCCGACATTATTTTCTGACTCCATTGAAATTACAAACGGCTGAGTTGCTGTCTGGCCTCAGCTCATTTAGAATCCCACCCTCCAGGATGCCATCCACAACAGCCAGGACCCCGGCAAATATTCATCACGAGATGGGCTGGGCAAACGGGTAATTAAAAATGCCTATGCATCTACAAACCCCAGTATCGAACCCGGGTTCTTCGGTTGTGAGCCAAAGAAGTTACCATTGAGCTACGAAAATGGCGCAACGAAAATGCATTTGTAAGTCTTGTGAGTATTAGCGCAAATTGTTTTCATAGCATTCCATTTTCCTCGACCCATAAGAATGGTGATGTCTTTCAGCGGCCTCCGGTAAGTTTAGGGAACGCCACCTTTGCTTCCTCTCATTCTCTAGAGACCTCCTAGAGATAGCTGTATCAGCAATAGTGGCCCCAGATTATTCAACATCTTACCAGAAGATATCAAACACTGCTGGAACAAGTGTAGAAGTCTTTAAGAGAAAACTGGACAAGTATCTTTACCAGGTGCCAGATCAACCAGGCTGTGTTGGATAGGTGGGGCGGCGGGCCTCCCGCAGCAACAGTCTGATTGACCAGGGTAGCAACATATGAGCCTGGACCATGGCCGGGCTCCGGGAGTAGAAAGACTCTCGAAACTCATCAAAGGTATATCAGAGGTAAAGCATCTATTTTTACTGCAATTATTTTCTTAAGTGGATCCAAGCATTAATTTCTAAACGTTTTCTTTAACTACACTGTGTGAATCCTCAAGCCTAAAAAAAAAGTGTAACTACGATAAAAAAAAAAAACAGCAATGTCTGACAATATGGTGGCCGAGAGTAACCAGCAAACTTTAAATCTGCACGAGTATTACTTGTGGTGCGTGAATAACTTAACATCAAACTGCTTGCTGAACGGACACAGTGCCAAAATTCGATTTTACTTATGAATTTAGAATCAAGGTTCCATATTCACAGATTATATACGTTCGCTAAGCTGAGACTTGTCATACATCAATTCTCATTTAGAAATGCACTATAAAGTTCTTATTTATCCTATACAGCAATGGCCCTTCGAAGGAGTTACCTTCATGATCAAAGGCTCCAGATCCATTGAACTGAAGTTATCCTCACTTTTCTTGGATTGAAGCTGATTAGGGTAATCACTGTAAAAATTCTCTCCTAAGGAAATATTCGCAGGCGAAGCAAGACGCATGAGCAAGTCGCTTCATCCTTAATGTCCTTGTTCACCTAGCTGCAGTACCTCTAGGTTCCCTTGAGGAACTCTTGAAATCACCGTGAACCCCAACAAAAACGAAATCAGTGAATATTTTCAGTATCGTCTCATACCTAGTATGTGTGTGTATAAATATAATGCTGAATAGGTAAAACTTGCGATTTTGGCTTAAATAACAACGTTCTTCTTGCCGAATAAGGCAAGCGAAAATTTGGGTATGCAATAATTTCGCAAAAATTATTCTGAACCTAACGAAAAATATATATTTCACTGTGTTTGTTTATTATTAAATTACTGTAAACTTATCTAAAATATATTTAGTTGGCTAAATTAAATTGCACTTGTTATAATAAGGTTAGGTAAGTTTTCTAAGGTTCTTCTGGTACAAAATTATAAATTTTTACATTAATATAAATGATAAAATATACATATATCTTAAAACATGCAAGAAAAATTTTTAGAAAGGACTTAATTTTAAATGAGTTCTTGCTAATTGACCAATTTTACCTATTCGGTACATATATATATAAATATGCCGAGGATTCGAACCCATGTCGTTTTGGCCCGCCCCATGGTGAGCGAAAATCACACATGACGCTCTAATCCACAGGACCACGCAATCCTACAAGAATCACGCACCCAGCAAAGCTAGGTGTTTTACCGTGATCCGAGGACATACAGTGTGTGGGTCTACCTACCTGGAGTCTACCTGAGGGCATTCTGGGGATCAACGCCCCCGCGGCCCGGTCCATGACCAGGCCTCCTGGTGGATCAGGGCCCGATCAACGAGGCTGTTACTGTTGGCCGCACGTAGTCCAACGTACAAACCACAGCCGGGCTGATCTGGCACTGACTTTAGGTATCTGTCCAGCTCTCTCTTGAAGACAACCAGGTCTATTGGTAATTTCCCTTATGGCTGGTGGGAGGCTGTTGAACAGTCTTGGGCCATGGACACTTACTGTGTTTTCTCTTAGTGTACCAGTGGCGCCCCTACTTTTCACTGGGGGTATGTTACATCGCCTGCCGAGTCTTTTGCTTTCGTAGGGAGTGATTTCTGTGTGCAGGTTAGGGACCAGTCCCTTCAGAATCTTCCAGGTGTAGATTATGATATCTCTCTCTCGCCTGCGCTCCAGTGAGTACAAGTCAAGTGCTTCCAGGCGTTCCCAGTAGTTAAGATGTTTGATGGAACTTATACGTGCAGTAAAGGTTCTCTGTACATTCTCTAGATCTGCAATTTCACCTGCCTTGAATGGGAATGTTAATGAACAGCAGTGTTCCAGCCTAGAGAGAACAAGTAATTTAAAAAAGGATCATCATTGGCTTGGCATCTCTTGTCTTGAATATTCTTATTATCCATCCTATCAGTTTCCTCACAGACGTGATAGTGGCGCTGTTGTGGTCCTTGAAGGTGAAATCTTCGGACACTACCACTTCCAGGTCCTTCACATTGCTTTTCCGCTCTATTGTGTGATTAGAGTTTGTAGTATACTCAGTCCTAGCTATTATTTCCTCCAGTTTTCCAAAACGGAGTAGTTGGATTTTGTCTTCCTTGAACATCATATTGTTCTCCATTGCATTATCCATTAGAAAACTTGGTTTATATCTTCTTGAAGATTTGCCGTGTCCTCAGTGGATGACACTCTCATGCAGATCCTAGTATCGTCTGCAAAGGATGATACAGTGCTATGGTTTACATCTTGTCTATGTCTGATATGAGAATAAGGAACAGGATAGGGGTGAGTACTGTGACAAGTGGAACAGTTCTTCGCTATGGCAGCTTCCGATTTAACTCTGTTTACCACTACTCTTTGTGTTCGATTGGTTAGAAAATTGAAGATCCATCTGCCTACTTTGCCAGTTATCCCTTTAGCATGCATTTTGTGTGCTATTACACCATAATTGCACTTGTCAAAGGCTTTTCAAAATCTGTGTATACTACATCTGCATTCTGTTTGTTTTCCAGTGCATCTAAGACCATATCATATTGGTCCAATAGTTTGCGAGAGGCAGGTGCGACCTGCTCTGAAACCATGTTGCCCTGGATTGTGCAGTTTTTGGGATTCCAAGTGGTTTAGCAATCCTGCTATTGCTTTACTGCCCCCTTTATGGAGTGAGGCTATATCCGTTGTTTTCAGTGACTTTGAAATCTCACCTGTGTCTATGCTCCTTCTCCATAGCATACTTAGGGCCCGTGAGAGGGGTTTCTTGCATTCTTAATGAACACAGAGTTCCACGAGTCTGGGCCAGGGGCTGAGTCCATGGGCATGTCGTCGATGGCTTTCTCAAAGTCTAGTGGAGTTAGGGTTATGTCAGAAATTAGGGTCCATGTCATTTAAGATATCTTCCCAACATGTTTCATTTAGGGCGTAGTTTACCAGATCATAGTTGATGTTCTTGTTGTTGAATTGAATTTGGTAAAGGTACCCTCATAGCTATATGCGTTTTGCTGATCAGTACCCCTGTGCATGTAGGTCTGGACTTCGATTAGATTGTGATCAGAATTAGTTGTTTTTATATTATGTTTCTTACCAGGTCCTCATTATTTGTAAAAATAAGGTCTATAATGTTCTCTAGTCTTGTTGGCTCCTCTTTCTGCTGACTTAGGGTGTGTTTATTGCAGAGATTCAGGAGCTCATGTGTGTGTGTGACTTTTCATCTGAGCTGCCTCCAGGAATTACTTCTGCTATATTATTCCATTTTGTATGTCTTAGATTGAAGTTGCCAAGCAGCAAGATGTCTGGAAGGTCTTCCAGACAGGAGTCAGTTTTCGATAGCTGTTCCTTGAACTGTTGGGAAGTTGCATCTGGTGGCTTATATACAAGTACAATGACTAAGTTTTGGTTCTCGATTTTTATTGTTAGAACTTCAACTACATTATTTGTGGCGTTCAATATCTCCGTGCAAATGAGCGACTCTTTGACATACAGGCCAACCCTCCCTTGTTGCCTGTCTTTCTGTCGCATCTGAAAATGTTGTACCCAGGTATCCATATTTCACTGTCAAAGTAATCCTTTGCGTGCGTCTCTGGGGTGTTAGATGGTCAATGAATTGGTATGTGGGATATAATGATTATGGAGACTTACTACACATTAAAACTTTTATGGTGTATAATATCACATCATACACCCTACAACAGATCTTTTTTCTGCCATGATCACTGCCATTTATCTTATCCTGGGCAATTGTATGGTGGTGTGGTGGTGGGTTGCTTTGGGTGGTGGCTTGGTTTGTGGGTGATGAGAGGTGGATCCGTGGACAGAGAGGTATTTTACTGCTCGTGAAGCTAGTACACCAAACGAGGAGTATAATGAAATAGCTCAGAGGCACCACACCACCGTATGTCCAGGATCACGGTAAAACACCTAGCTCTGCTAGGTGCGTGATTCTTGTAGGATTGCGTGGTCCTGTGGGTTAGAGCGTCATGTGTGATTTTCGCTCATCATGGGGCAGCCCAAAACGACATGGGTTCGAATCCTCGATTAGTCGCAGTGTTATTGATTCAATACCACTCGTTCATGGTTACAATAATACCTAAAATACTCAAACCTAACGTAATTGTTTTAGCCAAATTATACTAAATATATCATATATCAGTCTATAAATCAGCTTATTCAGCAGAAATGACCTTACTTTATAGACCTAATTTGCCGGTTTGGCTTATTCGGCTAGTAGACCTGCTACAGTACTCTTTTTAAGTTAAATTGATAGATACATAAAACTAAATAATTTAATTCTTAAAACTAAATACAAAATATGCACATAAGAAACGAGAACAAATCCCAGCTTTCAATTCTAGTCAGTGAATTCCTTTCCATGTACGAAAACAGCCTATCGAAAGAATGATGACAGTGAGAATAGTAATTTCCTGCCATGCCAAAATAATTACAGCTATGATGAAAATGAGAAGGGTGAAAGCAATATACATACTACATGTAGCTTGTTCACTCTTATTACATTGTAAAATGTCATTACTTCAACAGTAACAATAACAACTCGTCCACCGACAAAACGATGCCCAGTGATAAAATGAGAGATGCATCCCATTGGCTACTCGGAGAGTAGCCAATGGGATGCAACCCTCGTTTACGCTTCTGTGTGAATCATGTCTCTGACGTAGCAGTGTTGTTTGCACCTGCAGAAAAAAACATAAGTTGGTTTTCTCAAACCTAAAGTTTGGCGCTTTCGAGGTGCTCATTTTCAATACCTCATTATTTACTTATTTAAAAAACTCGTGCGATTTTCTTGCGGAATTTTCTAAATTTCCATAACTAGCTGTGTGTGTCTTGAAAATTTTCCATGGACCCCTTGGAGCCCATACTTACCACTTGGGTGTTAGCCGACTGTTGAACTGCAACTTAAGGAAGGGGAGAGGGTGGAAGTACATTTTAGTATAATACCGGGAAGGTTAAGAGATTTTAGTCTGCAAACTGTGTACAAAGAAAAATCATAAACTTGATCATTCTTTCTATTCAACTAGGTGTTATCTAAAAGCCTTCTTACATATATGAATTTTATCATTGTGGACGTAGCTTAGATAAGTACTAGATTTAGAAGGGATTCACAGAACTGGTTTTCCAACAGAACTTTTAATGAGTTTATTATTATATGAATCACTAATATCCTGTGGATGAATTAGGTCAAAGACTAATCAGGAGACAGACACGATGCTTACCTACTAAGCGGAAGCTCCTGCCAAACACCGTCCTTTAAACAAACACTTCAAATAACTTTAAAAACAGTTTGGACAATTTACGAAGAGCAAAGGCTGTGTATGAGATGGGACCCCATCTAGCAAGAGCATATAGGGCTACTGCAGCAGCGTTCATCTACGCCTGTGTTATTTCTACTCACCCAGCTGATGATTGTAGGCGTTCCTCCTCAGAACCTCGGCGTAGTCGTCCTCCTGGGGGTCGTAGGCTGCACTAGAAGGCTGTGAGGGGGTTTGGCTGGCGTACTCCGGTGGTGGTTCGATCTGGTCGATGAGGTAGGTGGAGGCAGCGTGTTTATGGGTCTGCTCCTGTAGTAGTGACCATAAGACAAGATATCAGTTAGTGTCGAGAAGCTGTGGAATTGGGAAACTGGTGAATGGATTTTGATCCAAGGAAATAAAGCAACCTTCAATTTCCTTGGATGAAACATGATTGCCTACCAATTCCCAAGTTTTGTACAAATTTCCCACTTCCCCTTAATATTCAAAAAACTAAAAATTTTAATAAAATTAAAAAAGAGCAAATAATACAGCACTTTGTGTGCAGTAAACGTCGCGGGGAAGGAATTAGGAACTGTCTACAATGTAGACATGAGAGAGAGAGAGAGAGAGGAGAGAGAGAGAGAGAGAGAGAGAGAGAGAGAGAGAGAGAGAGAGAGAGAGAGAGAGAGAGAGACAGACAGACAGACAGACAGAGACGACATTTAGGTCTGTTCTAAATCAGTGTCAGGTTTTAATAGCTCCAGACACAGTAGTATGACTTTTATTCTTTAATGGTAAAGATGAGAAATGAGGAGGAAGGGGGAGGTGAACTATATTTAAAAAGCACTCAACCCCAAACGGGCTAGAGTAAAATCTCAAGACGCGAGAGACAAATTAGAGTTATGAAAATAAGATAAGGGTTAAGTAGTATAAAAGAACAAGGAAAATGATATATGTACTTTATTTTATATAGAGAAACGTCGGCAAGGCCAAAATAAAGGAGTGGAAGGAAGAAACTGGGTGGTGGAACGTTTAAATAGAATATACAAATGACAACAGTAGTATCAAAGAACCTGATTTGCAAGAGCCAGTAGGCCTACTGCAATGGTGTTTTTGTTCTTTTAATTTGAATAGAGCACTTAAAAGGGATGAAGGTAAGGTAAAGGGAGAAATACCTACATTAATGGACGCGAGAACGTAAACGGTAATGGACAGATTAATGGGAAATGGGGAAAAAATGGCTAGGGAAATAGGTTGAAACATATGAAGGCTCGAACCAGAGGAAGGTTGATAAAGTGATGTGGCAGTGACACACTGAAAAATGAAAAGGCAGATAAAATAAAAAGATGTAAAACAAACTTTCCATAAACGGGAGCCTATGGAACAAAAATAAAATAAGGGAAATGTTCAATGGATAAAACAGCATTGTATGACCCTTATGGGTTTAGCGCTCAGTTATGATTAGAATAATCACTGGATAAAGAAATGAAGATGCCAGCATGCAACCATGGGAAGCACGAGTGAACATACACAGGTTTACCAGGACACCGTACTAGACGGCCTGGTCAAAACAGGCAAGGTAAAGATTATGGCAAAATATTGGAACAAACTACGAAAGAACTTGCGACTTATTTTCAGACCATTTACATATAAATATTCACAAGAATATATCCAAATACTAATTGTCACATAATCCTTGTTATTGCATTCTCCAAATCAATGGGTGTCATATTAGAAGCGGTAACCCACATAATTAGTATACGTTTATAATTATATATATATATATATATATATATATATATATATATATATATATATATATATATATATATATTATATATATATATATATATATATATATATATATATATATATATATATATATAAATGTCGTGCCGAATAGGTAAAACTTGCTATTATAGCTTAACTAGCAACGCTCTTCTTGCCGAATAAGGCAAGTGAAAATTTGTGTATGCAAAAATCACTCTGAACCTAACGAAAAAATATATTTCATTGTGTTTGTTCATTATTAAATTATTGTAAACTTATCTAAAATATATTTAGTTGGATTAGGCTAAATTAGGTAAATTTTCTAAGGTTCTTTTGGCACAAAATTATTAATTTTTACATTAACATAAATGAAAAAATATATCTTTACCTATTCAGCACGACCATATATATATATATATATATATATATATATATATATATATATATATATATATATATATATATATATATATATATATATATATATATGACAAAATATCAGTACTTTTTATTAATATGTAAGAAAGGACAGATGCGATAATACGAAGCGGCAAGGCATGGGTTACATACACACACACACACACACACACACACACACACACACACACACACACACACACACACACACACACACACACACACACACACACACACACACAGCACTTGAAAGAGGTCACAGAGAAAATAGTAGTAGAAAACGTGAGCAAGGTATCTTCATATTTAGAAATTGAGAGACGACACAAAATATATGATGGAATGGAAGGACTTGTATTCACTTCACAAGGGGGTGTTCGATGTATGTTTAAGATGAAAGATGCTCTCTAATTGCCTATTACGGAGAGAGATAAAGAGAGAGATCATCTCTCATTCCTAATCCTGTATTAATCGTTTGCGACCCTAGGAATCATCATAAAAGCTAACTAGTGCTGAAAATAGAGAAAGAAAACAAAAAACGCTAAAATATATAAAAAGTAATTATTTAGATGTTGTGTTCCCTTCCAACATGTCGCGTAGCTTCCAGCTGCTGCTGCTGGTGTCAGGGTGTTGCAGGCTTGTGTCAGGGTGTTGCAGGCTTGTGTCAGGGTGTTGCAGGCTTGTGTCAGGGTGTTGCAGGCTTGTGTCAGGATGTTGCAGGCTTGTGTCAGGGTGTTACAGGCTTGTGTCAGGGTGTTGCAAGCTTGTGTCAGGGTGTTGCAGGCTTGTGTCAGGGTGTTGCAGGCTTGTGTCAGGGTGTTGCAGGCTTGTGTCAGGGTGTTGCAGGCTTGTGTCAGGGTGTTGCAGGCTTGTGTCAGGGTGTTGCAGGCTTGTGTCAGGGTGTTGCAGGCTTGTGTCAGGGTGTTGCAGGCTTGTGTCAGGGTGTTGCAGGCTTGTGTCAGGGTGTTGCAGGCTTGTGTCAGGGTGTTGCAGGCTTGTGTCAGGGTGTTGCAGGCTTGTGTCAGGATGTTGCAGGCTTGTGTCAGGATGTTGCAGGCTTGTGTCAGGATGTTGCAGGCTTGTGTCAGGGTGTTGCAGGCTTGTGTCAGGGTGTTGCAGGCTTGTGTCAGGGTGTTGCAGGCTTGTGTCAGGGTGTTGCAGGCTTGTGTCAGGGTGTTGCAGGCTTGTGTCAGTATTGCTGCCGGTGTCAGGGTGGTGCTGCCGCCAGTGTCAGGGTGGTGCTGCCGCCGGTGTCAGGGTGGTGCTGCCGCCGGTGTCAGGGTGGTGCTACCGCCGGTGTCAGGGTGGTGCTGCCGCAGGTGTCAGGGTGGTGGTGCTGCTGCCGGTGTCAGGGTGGTGCTGCCGCCGGTGTCAGGGTGGTGCTGCCGCCGGTGTCAGGGTGCTGGTTTGATGGTGTGTATACTGGTATCGGGAGGATAGTAAGGTAGGGGAAATGGGGGCAGGTAGGGGACTCTGGGCAGGGATGTAGGGAGTGGGTCAGGAAGGGGGTGAGGAAGGAGATGTAGGTTAGGAGGCATGGAGGGCGAGCAGAGAGGTAAAAAGTGCTGGATTTTAATTAGTAGATTAGTGGACGCGGCAGACCCTTGATCAAAACACTATCCATTCATTTTCCCCGTCTCATTTCTTATGGAGGGGGGACGATGGGTGGTGTGGATGATCTATTTCCCATTTCTTCGTTGCTTTCAGAATGCGACTCCTTTTAATCTTCTCCCTAAGATTTCCTTTTTTTTTCTCAAATTCTCCCTTATATTGCTTCACTCTTCGAGCTAAGTTTCTCTTTCTCTACATATTTTATATATATAAAAAAATGCCTAATTACACTTTTTTTGTTTGACACTCTTGGTTCTGTTTCGTCGTTCTTTCCTACTAGCAAAATTCTTTTTCTATTATTATAGCCATTCTTTTCTATTGTTACCTTCATTCTTTATTGCTATTTTTACTGAATTTATAATCAGTTTCGTCACTTCTCTCCAGGATTCACACTAGATGAAATCTCAACTAACTCGAGACATCATACGACTTGACACGGGTTCCTTATCCCACTCATCCTGTGTATGGATGATGTATTACCCTACTCTACCTATATATGGGTCATTTATCATCCAAAGTTACCAAATTTTGACCACACATCCCACCCGACCCATGTATTAACATATATCCCACTCGACCTAAGTGCATCCATAAATCATCGCACTGAACCTAAGTGCATGTAAACATTATCCCAGTCGACTTAAGTGCAAGTACAAATCATCCCAGTCGACCTGTTAATGCGCACATACATCATTCCACTGGGTCTAAATGCGAGCATATATCATTCCACTGAGCCTAAGTGCGAGTTATGCATTCCACTGGACCCATTAGCAGCAGTCAGAGCCAGGTAAAAGCCATTCTTTGTCTCATTTCACTAAGCCAAGTTAAGAAATCCCTTACGCCCATCGACTATTTTCAATCCATTCATTGGGAGGTTTTAAACCCATAGTGGTGAAACGGCGTCTTGTGAATGGGATACATTTATATTTAATACAAAGAAAAAGAAGGATATCTACAATTCCTTGAATCATGAGCCCTTCACTGGCATCAAGGCAACTCATTCCTCTTCATGTAAAAGGTATTGGTAAATATCAAGTACTGGCTTAATAGGCAAATTTTATGCTAATCTTAAGCAAGTTATCATGGGAAGTGAGTGGAATGGTAAGTCATTTTGTGGTCTAATATATCTTTTGGGCTCAAACAGCTTTGAACATTCTTCAGCATTGTAAAGTGAATTACAATCATGGAATTTTGTACAAGTGAATAATGAAGCAGTCATTAATTCTAGACAAGGTGATTAATGAGTAAGTCTCGCGCCATATTAATTAATAGTGGCATTACTGGGTACCAAATTATGCAACCATCTTAATACCAGCTAAAATGCAACATTATTTAGTGAAGCATTCTTGAAGAATTGCAAAATACATCGACCCACTGAGTTACTGTAAAAATGGCAGCACTCTACGCTAAAGTCATTTCCACTGGACATCTCATACTGTAATGATAAAAATACTTACACACCTACGGGATTAATTTATTAAATAAATCGTCTTAATTGTAATAAGGTACCCTTCGCTAATCTTCCCTTGCCATTTGTCGCCTCTTGCATACCTACCTTTTGCCTACTTCCCTCCAATCCCTCCTCCCCCTCTCTCTCTATCTCTCTCTCCTTTTAGGTTAAGCTCTCCTCAAGAGCCCCATCACTATTCCCAGACGTCTCTGTCCCCACCTTCCCCTCTCTTCAGTCATCAGCTTCTTTTGCTAAATCCCCCTAGCTCTTGCTCCCGGCTCATCCCATTACCACCACCACTATCACCCCAGGGGGAAGGAAACGTGAAGGAGGGAGGGATGTACCACACGAGCAGCGGCAGAAGGGTCTTCAGTCACCACTTACACAGCCATAGAGAAGGTCGTATTGGTCGTAGAGAAAGACCTGGCCAGGGACAAAGTGAGCAGAGTGCCCATGACACGCAGATAAGTGACCCTCTGGGGCTCTGTATTGCCACGCATTCTGGAGGAGAAGAAGACGGTCAGAGGGTCTCCAAGAGCTACCAAAGTCATTTATTTTATTCTGAAAGTGGCATAGAAGTCTTTGAATATATATATATATATATATATATATATATATATATATATATATATATATATATATATAGAATGGTCACTCTAGTAAATTCCATAGCCTCGAAGTGGATAGGCTCATATATATATATATATATATATATATATATATATATATATATATATATATATATATATATATAAATATATATATATATATATAATGTCGTGCCGAAGAGGTAAAACTTGCGATTTTGGCTTAAATAGCAACGCTCTTCTTGCCGAATAAGGCAAGCGAAAATTTGTGTATGCAATAATTCGTAAAAATCATTCTGAACCTAACACAAAAAATGTATTTCATTGTGTTTGTTTACTATGAAATGATTGTAAGCTTCTCTAAAATATATTTAGTTGGATTAGGTTAAATTGAATTGCGTTTGTTATAATAAGGTTAGGTAAGTTTTCTAAGGTTCTTTTGATACAAAATTATTAATTTTTACATTAACATAAATGAAAAAAAATCTTCTATAAATGTATAAGAGAAAATTTTAGAAAGGACTTAATTTTAAATGAGTTCTTGCTAATTTACCAGCTTTACCTATTCGGAACATTATAGTACATATTATATATATATAATATGTATATATATATATATATATATATATATATATATATATATATATATATATAAATTTTATATATATATATATATAATGCGCATCTATGCTTAGACACAATGTTCAGTCTGAAAAATCTTACATCTACCCACTTTATTAATCTTCTAGAGAGAAAATTTAATAAAGTGAAATTTAAGAGAATAAATGAGTGTACGAACAAATAAATATGTACGCGCGTATGCACAGAAGCATTTCCTTACAAAGTAGTAGTTGACGAGTGGAATGAGCTCCGACTTGAGACATTTAGTGGAAGAACTGTTGAGATATTCTAGACGAAGTTGAGAAATAAATAATAATATATATATATATATATATATATATATATATATATATATATATATATATATATATATATATATATATATATATATTTTGTTTATAAAACAAAAAAAATAGCATTCGGAAGAAGAATTAAGAGGTGAACCAGTAGAAAGAGGAAGATAAACAGTAAAAGGAAGAAGAATTAGGAACTGTATGGGAGGAAAGAGGAAGGAGTAGGCGAACGGGAACGATATATACCTGCGACCGGTTTCGAGAGTTGTTCTACTCTGCATCCCAGCCTTGAACAGGCTTTTCTGTTAATTGCCTACTGAACCAAGTTGTTGCTGTTGGCGGCTCGCTGGCCAACATATCCATCACAGCTTGATTGATGTGACACTTGGTTGAGGTGCGAGGATGCAGGGAGCAGGTTGGGTAAAGAAACTGATGGAACAGGTGTAGGAGAAGCAACGTAAGAAGAACCAGTGGGAGAATAATGAGCTTGAAAAAGAAGGGAAAACTAGTAATGAGGATAGAAAAATTATGGTAATAAAAGGAAAATAGTAGGACAGAAAATAACGAATTGGAAAATACTTAAGGAAATAAAGGAACAAAAATAATTTAAAGTCTGACATCCCAGAAACGATGCTATCCAAGAAAACTCAGCACCCAGACAACAGCTCAATTCACAGACAAAAATTAGACAGGGCTCTACGCATCCCCAGACAACCAGCTCTACCATCCCCAGACAACCCTACGCTCTGAGCATCCCCAGACAACCATATGCTCTCACCATCCCCAGACAACCCCACGCTCTCAGCATCCCCAGACAACCACTCCTCCAGACAACCATGCTCTCACATCCCCAGACAACCCACGCTCTACGCTCCAGCATCCCCAGACAACCCCATGCTCTCAGCATCCCCAGACAACCCCACGCTCTCAGCATCCCCAGACAACCCCACGCTCTCAGCATCCCCAGACAACCCCACGCTCTCAGCATCCCCAGACAACCCCACGCTCTCAGCATCCCCAGACAACCCACGTCTCAGCATCCCCAGACACCAGCTCTCAGCATCCCCAGACAACCCCACGCTCTCAGCATCTCCTCAGACAACCCCACGCTCTCAGCATCCCCAGACAACCCCACGCTCTCAGCATCCCAGACAACCACCTCTCAGCATCCCCAGACAACCACGCTCTGCATCCCAGACACCCACGCTCTCAGCATCCCCAGACAACCACACGCTCTCAGCATCCCCAGACAACCACACGCTCTCAGCATCCCCAGACAACCACACGCTCTCAGCATCCCCAGACAACCACACGCTCTCAGCATCCCCAGACAACCACACGCTCAACATCCCCAGACAACCACACGCTCTCAGCATCCCCAGACAACCACACGCTCTCTGCATCCCCAGACACAACTCTCACCAACCTATTAATAAGGGTGGACCCAGGAACCCAGCTTCACGGGATTCAGTGTTTTAAAAATGTTCCCACCTTCATTTTATCTTGTGTTTTCCTTGCCGCAGGAAATTGTATCGGGAGCCTCTAACTCGAGCTGAGCCAGAGGTGCGCAATGCTCTAATGACGCAGGAAATGGCTTCGTGGAGCAGGAGCTTACGATTCAAGCGTCCGATTCCATGGCTTAACATAAAAATATTCTTCGAATTCTATCAGCTGTGCTCGGAGCTATAAAAATTATAGACTTGGATGTAAAGATTTAAGAAATATTACAAGGGAAGTGCAGAAATATTACAAGGGAAGTGCAGAACGATAATAATTATCAGATAAAATAAAAAATATAAAACCCAATTATCAGGTTTGTTCAGAGCTATGGACATCACGTCTGGGCAGGATGATGATGTGCTTAATCAGTTACGAGTTTGTAAACCGAGAAGAAACAAAATAATATAAGAACTGAATATAAAACACACAGCAAAGTGAGCTTTAAATTCGACGTTTCGCCCTAAAGGCTTATCAAAGTTTGTTAGAATTACAAAAAAAGAAATATCCTCCAACAATAAGCAACAAAGAGAAATGACCAACTATAAATATGTCCTGGTCTTTAGCGAGATCTGAATAAATAAAAATATATTGCTAAAACAAACACACACTTTAATATAATATTTCTCACGTTGAAATGTCAGTTTGCAGTGACAATAGTGAAGTAGTATAGGATAAAAGTGTGATAAATATTGGTCGCAGGCACAAACCCAAGCGGATATAATAAAACAGGACGAATTAAGTTGATTTCTTTCGGCTTCACATTAATGGGACAGGTTTTCCTCTCAGAACAGCTGAAGAAAGTATCAATAATCCTACTTTTATGATTTTATTAGCAATATACAATAAAAAAATATAAAATTAATTTACCTATTACGTATATCGTTTGTTTTCGCACTGCTTTCGACTCCTCGACAAACCTTTCGAGAGTATGACTATGATTATATTATATATATATATATATATATATATATATATATATATATATATATATATATATATATATATTTATATTCTTCTCTGAGGATGAAGGTCCCCAGTAAAGTTCTAGAGGTGGTACCTCCTTATACATAATTTAAATATATATATATATATATATATATATATTATATATATATAATTATATATATTATTATATATTACGAACGAGTGGTATTGATCAATAACAACACTGCGACTAGCCAAAGACTCGAACCCATGCTGCTTTGGCCCGCCTCATGTGTTTTTGCTCACCATGAGGTGGGCCAAAGCAGCATGGGTTCGAGTCCTTGGCTAGTCGCAGTGTTGTTATAGATCAATACCACTCGTTCGTGGTTACAGTAATATATATATACATGTATACATGTGTATAAACTTTATTCCAAGACAAAATACATTGACAAAATACATTGACAAGAATACAATAGGGAGTAAAACAACATAGATAACAACTCAGAGCTACATCTCAAATACTTCGTCCAGCTCCCCGGCAGTGGGCCGCGTGCCCAGAATGCTGCAGGCATTTTCCCTCTGGATCGCAACACTGAGTCTCTGAAAGAGGAGCTGGCCGCCCTGTGATCCTTGGTTTCTACGATGAGTTTTTCACCCAGCTCTTTGAGAAACTTTAGAGTACACTTGCCCCATGCTCCAAGGGTCTCCGACCCTATTGGGATGAAGTTATAGCAAGGGGAAGGCCTTCATATTTGCGGGTCTTTTGGGTCTCCCTGTGGCTGGCAGCTCCCCCCTTTCGGCTACGGAGTATGGCAAGTAGGTGTCTGCCCTTGTGACAGCACAGGTGTAGTCCCAAGCAATCTACTTACCATCCTTCTGGGGTAGCATAGTGGCTCCATCAGGACGCTTTTGACTTCCATCAGACCTCTGCACTTGGAGTTCCCGTTGAGCTGGGCAACGCGCTGTGGCGAGGCTTCTCTTTATGATGTCGTTGACCTCCTCATGTCTAGCATACTTCCCTTCTGATGTGTGACACACGAGACCATGATGTCCGAATTGATCAGCAGTCGCCCTGCCGCAAATACACCTATGTTCGGTGAGTATGGGGGCAGCTATGCGAAGAGCAACACCAATCCGAATAGCCTGTGGGTCGATTCGAGTGCCCAGTGAGGAATTGGGAACAGCTAGAAGGAAATCTCCTGAGTGTGGTGCCTTCACCGCTAGGAGACGAGATTTGTCCTTTCCTGAAGCGTTGGTGAGCATTGTGTTGGCATTTTTTTCCATGATCGGTTTGTTTCAGTGGGACTGTGTGCTCTTTGGGAGGAGCTGGTCTACTGGAGGAGTCGGCAGAGTGTCCCACCGCACGGCTGCTTCAATGAACCTGGGGTCTTGAGCTCCCACCACGCCTCTCAAGCGTTCGGGGACAATCTACTTGACTAATCCACAGGAGGCCAAGCACGACGACAGAAATGCAGGTAAAGCTACCTGCGTTGCTTTGCGCACCCCAATACCTCCCAGTCGCACTGGGAGGGTTGCCTGTTCCCATTGCCGATCCTCTAGTGACAGATTCAGTGCCTTCTTAAAGGTTGATCTCAGGTGTGCGTCATACTCGTCAAGTGTTGGGTTGTCAAACAGGGTGCACACCTCAAGAAATAGGTGAGTCTTGGCATAGTGAAGACACCTTGTGAGGAGATACAGGGCATCATGGGCATCAAGATCGCTTATTCTCTCCTCCATTCTCTTCAGGTCATTCACTTTGTCCTTCCTTGAGGACCGTGTCGATGGCCTGGTGACCCAGCGGTGCTCCCAAGAGGGTACTGTTGGATGGAGTGGTAGTAGAGACTTCCGGGAGGATTGTTCGCGCAGCATTGATTATTTCCTGGTTCGTTCTGATGATTTCACACTTGGAGGGATTGAGGATAAGTCCTAAGGCTTCTCCCTGTGTCTTCACCCGTTGTAGGTCCCCTAGCAGGGACTCTTCAATACCTGCCAGTGCCATCATCCAGGTACCAGATGTTGAGCTCGCTGCGTAGGCTGGGAGATAGTTCTCTTACTGCCAAGCAGAAGTTAAGTGGAGCGAGTGGATCACCCTGCTGAACACCCTCTGATGAGGGAATTTCATGTTCACCAAACAAAAGAGTTGAGGGTTTGCTGTAGCCAGCTGAAATAAAGGGAAAAAGACTGGGGAACCGATCCCGAACATGTATATATACAGTGGAACCCCGGTTAACGAAAAAAATTAATTGCAGAAGCCTGCTCAAGTGCCATTACCGAACGAATTTACTTCCTTAATTATTATTATTATATCAAAAAAGACGCTAACCACAAGATTTACTCTTAATAAAAAATGTCATTTAGGGTTGATTATTTAACCGCCCAAAAATACATTAAAGCATTAATATATATATATTACATAATTACGATTTCGGTGTTAATTAATAGGGGTTCCACTTAGAATTTATATTATTAAACATTTTATATATATATATATATATATATATATATATATATATATATATATATATATATATATAATATACACGAGCGTTACCGACGTAAGAGGTCATTGGCATAGAAATGAGAAGAAAATGTTCCGCCTTTCTTGGAATGTATGGGCTAGTAATTTGGATATTTCACTGTACACTTAAGCTCCCTTGAGACGTGAAGCTTTCTTGTCCCCTTGAAGTATAGTACACATACACAGTACACTTGTAAACATACCACTTGAAGCCCCAGTGGTATGAAAGGCTTTCCTTTCCTGTGGCACTAGCTTATCGCTACTGTCGCCGCCGTTGACGCTGCTGTGTCTGCTGCCGCCGCTGCTGCGCCGCTGCGCTGCCGCCGCTGCTGCTGCTGCCGCCGCTGCTGCTGCCGCCGCCGCCGCCGCCGCCGCCAACACGCCTCCAGTTATACCCTCGTAAAATATTTTCTTTAGCAAGTTTAATCCAATATACGCGTTTGCTTGGTGAGGGATTTTGATGCTCAGAACTCTGGTAAGGGAGTTTATACCAGCCACTCAAAATTTTCACATCGTTAACACTACACTATGATTTAAGATTCCGATTCTTATATTTAACATATTTTAATCTTCGTCACAAATATCCTTTCACTGATGCAGTACTTAGTACTTAGATGCTTTATAATTTAATAAAAAAAAAGCATTTAGTCATCCCTTGAAACACTTGTGTTAAGACTACACTCGATCATATAGTAATAGAATTTTATCGTATATATTTTCGTTAAATTTTATTATAAGTTTGGAGAAAATTGTGGCAGATGACAATGCAATCTTTCTCATGATGTGGCTTATAAAATCTAATTTCGTTGTATACTTTCACGTTATTTTGCTTGGCAAGTGAATTAACACAACAGGATAAGAAATATCACTGCTGTTGTAGAAACAAAATTGCGTTTGACTGGCAAGTTGATGGTGATCCGTTGCGTCACCATGTTTAGTGTGGTTCACCAAAAACCCGCACTTAGGAGACGAAGTTATGGCGACGTTTCGGTCCGTCCTGGACCAGTGTCAGGTCAGACTTCTGAATTGACAATGGTCCAGGACAGGCCGAAATTCGCCATAAGGTTCCTTTCGTGTTAATACGAGTCTTTGTACTTCATTAAGTATAATTCGCTGAGTCAGTGTTAATGTGATGCGCACCCGTCACCACGTTATTGTGATTAATTGAATCACTACGTTGTGATTCATTGTACAACTCAAACGATTCGTTGATTCGTTGCATAAAATTTTTCACTAATTCGCTTTGTCACCACATTACTGTGAGGTGTCACTATGGTGTTGCGATTCTTAGCGCCACCACGTTGATCATAAAGCCCCGCATCACCATGCCGTAATCCATAGCAAAAAAACCCTGGAGGAAGGGAAGTTCTAGGGTCAACGCCCCTGAGGCCCGGTCCGTGACCAGGCCTCGCAATTACTGACGATTTGGTAACAAACAGTGAAGTAAATATAAACTCTCGTCAGGGTTGCCAGATTATGTCAAGGACAGTCTCAATATAAACCAGTTTAGGAAGAGATAAAAGTACATAGTGACTGTAGCTACAGAGGGAGGAGAGAGACTTCTTGTATAGTTACATGTAACATTCCTGCTGCTCATTGTTTTTCTTTTCACTGTTCATGTAATTCATTTTCTTGTGTTTCACTTAGTTTTATATTGATTAATTTTTATGCATTTGATTTACTCAATTTCTAAACAGTTAATTATCATTACTGGTTTTTACTGTATCTAATAAGTTATTAAAGAAAAAAAAAGGCACAATACCGTGACTGGAACAATACACAAATAACCCACACTTAGGAGAGTGAAACCCATGACGACGTTTCTCTCCCTGATCCATGAGCTTTATCGTACCTCTTCTTAAAGCTATGAATGGATCCTGCCTCCACTACATCTCTCCAGATTGTTCCACTTCCTGACAACTCTATGACTGAAGAAATGCTTCCTAACATCCTTGCGACTCATCTGAGTCTTCAACATTCTTGGTCACATCTCTGGATGTGACCCCCTAGTGCTGTGTCACATCTCTGAAACATTCTGCTCCTATCCACCTTGTCAATTCCTCTCAGTACTTTATATGCCGTTATCATGTCCCCCTATCCCTCCTGTCCTCCAATGTCGTCAGGTTGATTTCCGTTAACCTCTCCTGGTAGGACATACCCCTCAGCTCCGGGAATAGTCTTTTTGCAAACCTTTGCACTTTCTCTAATTTATTGACTTGCTTGACCAGGTGTGGGTTTCATACTGGTGCTGCATAGTCCAATATGGGCCTGACGTACACTGTGTACAGTGTCTCGAATAACTCCTTACTCGGGTATCGAAACTGTATTCTTAGGTTTGTCAGACCCCCATATGCTGCAACAGTTATTTGGTTGATGTTCGCCTCAAGAGATGTGCTCAGTATTATACTCACCCCAAGATTCTTTTCTTTGAGTTAGGTTTCCAGTCTTTGCCCTCTCCCCTAGCCTGTACTCCATCTGCAGTCTTCTTTGACTTTCCCTAATCCTCATGACATTGCACTTGGTGGGGTTAAACTCCACGAGCCAGTTGCTGGACCAGGCTTGCAGCCTGTCCAGATCTCTTTGTAGTCCTACCTGATCCTCATCCGTTTGAATTCTTCGCATTAGCCTCACATCGTCTACAAACAGAGATACCTCTGACTATCCCTTCCGTCATGTCATTCACATATACAAGAAACAGCAACGGCCCTAGGACTGACCCCTGTGGAACCCCGCTTATCACAGGCTCCCATTCTAACACCATCACGTACCATCACCATCGTTGTTTCTTTCCTGTCAAGTATTCTCGGATCCATTGTAGTGAATTTCCTGTTATTTTTTGTTATTCCTCTGTGTGTGTGTGTACTCACCTAATTGTGGTTGCAGGGGTCGATTCACAGCTCCTGGCCCCCGTGTGTGTGTGTGTGTGTGTGTGTGTGTACATACGTACGTTTGTGTCCGCGTGTGTTTGTGCTTGCAGTGTGCATGCCCCTTAAATTTTGATAATGGGACCATTAACTGACACTTCTGTCTTGTCTTAATAGTGGTGTTTTCCCAATGTTTTTCATCTTTTTGTAAGGGCATTAGTTTAAGAGGAAATTACTGTGTTTCCCTCGTGGTGGCCAGCACCTGTGTTAAGGGAACACAGTTTTAGATTCGAGTGAACAAAGGATTATGTAGAGGAACAGGCAAAGGGGAAGTAATGAAAGGGGAAAGTTAAGGTGTACTAGTAAATGGGAATGGATCACAAGTTATTTATAAAGGTGACTGGAATGAGGGAGGTAAAAGGGAATGACGGGCATGGGAAATCGGAAAGACAACTGTTTAGGAAAACTAGCAAGAGGCAACAGGATGGATAGGCTAGTGGATTATTAGAACTGTTAAAGTAAACTGTTAGAGCTTGGCAAGGAGAATTGATAAGGAGGATGCTGGAATGGAGTAGCGATGGAGTTGTCGACAATAAAATAAATTAGAAACAAACTGAACAAAGGTGGCTCGTAGCTCAAGTCGTGGTGGCATCTACGGCTCTCAGTCGAAGAACCCGAACTCGATCCTGAGGTGGGCAGAGATGATGGGCACGTTTCCTTAAACCGGCTGCCCTGTTTACCGAGCATCAAATAAATACTTAAGCGTTAGCAGAGTGCTTTGGGACTCATCCCAGGGGTAGAGGTTTTAGTATACCATAAATAGGAGTTGGACTCTGAAATAAGCCGAGGTGGGCTAACAGCTTTTAACCAGTAAATTCAAAGGTGTAAATAAACAGACAGAAACAATGCTCGGATGAATTAATTTAGTTTCCTGATGAGTAAAAAAAATTATGTAAGAGACTTCATTAGTAGTTCGATCACCATGTTTGTAAATGACTCTGGTTGCGGTTAGACGACTTTTTGGGGGGAGACTGTGTGCGTTTAAGCATTCTCGCACCTTGATTGATGTACGTGATTGATATGTGTGGTACTTCTTACCCACCACGTTTCAGTACGTGTTCAGCCCGTTCTGTTAAAGGTCCTTATCTGTCTTTAAAGTTGAGTTTTTTTTTTTGCTTGTGATGGCTTAGTTAAAATTAAAAAATGTTGTTCGTTAAACTTACAGGGATTAAGTTCAGACATAGATATTGGTAATAAGAAGAGTGACGTAGTAAAATTAGCACAAATCTATGACTTAGTGAGTGCTGAGTGACTGCGTCCGTGACCACATTTTGGCTCTATGGATGACATCATAAGTGCCACGGGAATAGCAGGAGGGGGGTAGTAATGGTGTGCACCAGAAGGTAGGGTGGTAGTAATATTGTGCACCAGAAGGCAGGATGGTAGTAATATTGTGCACCAGAAGGTAGGATAGTAGTAATATTGTGCACCAGAAGGTAGGGTGGTAGTAATATTGTGCACATGAAGGTAGGGTGGTAGTAATATTGTACACATGAAGGTAGGGTGGTAGTAATATTGTGCACCAGAAGGCAGGGTGGTAGTAATATTGTGCACCAGAAGGCAGGGTGGTAGTAATATTGTGCACCAGAAGGCAGGGTGGTAGTAATATTGTGCACCAGAAGGCAGGGTGGTAATATTGTGCACCAGAAGGTAGGATGGTAGTAATATTGTGCACCAGAGGTAGGGTGTAGTAATATTATGCACCAGAAGGCAGGGTAGTGGTAATATTGTGCATCAGAAGGCAGGGTGGTAGTAATATTGTGCACCAGAAGGCAGGGCGGTAGTAATATTGTGCACCAGAAGGTAGGGTGGTAGTAATATTGTGCACCAGAAGGTATGGCGGTAGTAATATTGTGCACCAGAAGGTAGGGTGGTAGTAATATTGTGCACCAAAGGTAGGGTGGTAGTAATATTGTGCACCAGAAGGCAGGGTGGTAATAATGGTGTGCACCAGAAGGCAGGGGGGTAGTAATATTGTGCACCAGAAGGCAGGGTGGTAGTAATATTGTGCACCAGAAGGTAGGGTGGTAGTAATATTGCGCACCAGAAGGCAGGGTGGTAATAATGGTGTGCACCAGAAGGCAGGGGGGTAGTAATATTGTGCACCAGAAGGCAGGGCGGTAGTAATATTGTGCACCAGAAGGCAGGCTGGTAGTAATGGTGTGCATAGACGGCAAGCTGGTGGTAATAGTGTGCACAGACGGCAGGCTGGTAGTAATAGTGTGCTCCTGAAGGCAGAGTTGTGGTAATGGAGTGCAGCCAACAGCTGGGTGGCGGTCATGTGCTGCACACAGCTGCGTGGTGCTAGCGGTGTCCTGAACGTTGCCAAGCAGCCCTGCCCTGCCAGAGGCAGTGCTGCTAGCTATAATAATACTAATTATGAGAAGACACTAAATCCATCGAGTCTTACAGCGTCTTAGAATGAAAGTTAATCAAGTTCGATCCAAGGGAAGAGCAGCCCCAACTCCTTGGAAACAAAGCTCCTCGCTGGCATCAAGACACCCATTGGGCCTGGCAATTGTAATGGGTAGGTCTGGTACTAGTAGTGTCGATATTTGTGATGGTACTAACACTGGCTCTTGGGTTAATGAAAAGCAATAGATAGTGCCAGCATCAAGAAATAGCAGTAGAGGATAGAGTGCCAGCATCAGCGAAGAGATACGAGAGAGAGAGAGAGGGGGAGGGAGGGAGGGCACATTCTCCTCTCGTGACAGTGAAAAATTGACAGCGTCAAGCCTTGGAACTGAAGCCAAAAGATAAATCACAGGGTTGTCTCCACCCTCGATCCCAGTGTACTTCTGGATGATGCATATATAAGACTGTCTCTGTGTCAGACAGACACACAGACACACACACAGTCACACACACACAGACAGGAGCTTTGACTCGACCCCTGCAACCACAACTAGGTGAGTACACACACAGACACACACACACACACCCTGTTTGCAGATGATGTGAAGTTAATGAGAAGAATTAAATCAGTCGAGGATCAGGCAGGACTACAAAGAGACCTGGACAGGCTACAAGCCTGGTCCAGTAATTGGCTCCTAGAATTTAACCCTGCCAAATGTAAAGTCATGAAGATCGGGGAAGGGCAAAGAAGACCGCAGACAGAGTATAGTCTAGGTGGCCAAAGACTGCAAACCTCACTCAAGGAAAAAGATCTTGGGGTGAGTATAATACCGAGCACATCTCCTGAGGCACACATCAATCAGATAACTGCTGCAGCATACGGGCGGCTGGCAAACCTAAGAATAGCATTCCAATACCTCACTAAGGAATCATTCAAGACTCTGTACACCATATACGTCAGGCCCATACTGGAGTATGCAGCACCAGTTTGGAACCCACACTTGGTCAAGCACGTCAAGAAATTAGAGAAAGTGCAGAGGTTTGCAACAAGACTAGTCCCAGAGCTAAGGGGATTGTCCTACGAAGAAAGGTTAAGAGAAATCGACCAGACGACACTAGAGGACAGGAGGGTTAGGGGAGACATGATAACGACATATAAAATACTGCGAGGAATAGATAAGGTGGACAGAGACAAGATGTTCCAGAGATGGGACACAGAAACAAGGGGTCACAATTGGAAGTTGAAGACTCCTATGAGTCAAAGGGATGTTAGGAAGTATTTCTTCAGTCAGAGTTGTCAGGAAGGGGAATAGCCTAGAAAGCGACGTAGTGGAGGCAGGAACCATACATAGTTTTAAGACTAGGTTTGATAAAGCTCATGGAGCAGGGAGAGAGAGGACCTAGTAGCAATCAGTGAAGATGCGGGGCCAGGAGCTATGACTCGACCCCTGCAACCACAAATAGGTGAGTACAAATAGGTGAGTACACTATGACTCGACCCCTGCAACCACAAATAGGTGAGTACACACAGGTAGACTTAGGGAGGGAGTAACTGCGTTTTTGCCTGCTGTGGGCAGCAGCAAAAATCAAGAATAGAGAAATGGGAAACCAGAGATCAAATAAACGGGTATGGAATGATGAGGTGCAGTCAGGAAGTCCATGGACAGAGGGAAGGGGGGATAGTGTTGATGGCTGGGTTCAGACATAATGAACGAAGAATAAGGAAAAGAAAGTTCCCCTATCTTCACAGATATGGAAGATAAGGTGTTGGAAATAGGGAAGCATGTGAAGCACATGAAATAAGGGTTTTTGCCGGTGCATCGCCAGGAAGATCTGAAAAAAGATGAAGGAAAGATGGTGTGAGGTGGAGAGTTCTAAGTCATAATGTGTGGAGCCAGAAGGGCGGACAAAGGAAAGCTTGGAAGATTTTTTGAAGAGAGACTCTCAGGAAACCGGGAGGTGAATGAAATATGGGGAACAGCAAAGCAACTGATAACAAAAGACAATGAACTCTAACTTCGGAGGGAAAGAAAGTGGGAATAGGAGAGGAGGCGGTCGCTGATTATCCAGTCTCCTGGTGGGTGAATGGACGAAAACTATTGGAATATTGGCATCAGATGAAAGGTAGGTTCACAGCATCATTGAACACACAGGTACTGAGGTTCAGGTGGCAAATTTTCAGAGGATAAGAAAGTACGAAGGGGAAAAATACGATACTGCCAGTCAAACTAATTGCTGAATTATAAACGGCATGAGATCAGGTTTTGAGATGGAATACACTGTTGAAGGGAACCGACAGATATGTTTACCTCGACTGGGACAGAATGCTACAAGAGGGGATCAGATAAGATAAGATTTCTTCGGATATTTAACCCCGGAGGGTTAGCCACCCAGGATAACCCAAGAAAGTCAGTGCGTCATCGAGGACTGTCTTATTTCCATTGGGGTCCTCAATCTTGTCCCCCAGGATGCGACTCACACCAGTCGACTAACACCCAGGTACCTACTTGCTGTTAGGTGAACATGACAACAGGTGTAAGGAAACACGTCGAAATGTTCCTACCATGACGGGAATCGAACCCAGGCCCTCCGTGTGTGAAGCGAGAGCTTTGCCAGCCAGGCTACGGAGAAAATAAACAGTCAAAGACAGGTAGAAGAGCTAGTGAACGTAGAGGCAGGTGCAGAGCTCTGTCCTCAGGGAGATACTATGCTCAGCACCACCGCGTGGAAGCTCTGCCTAAGGGAAAACACAAAGTTTTGAAACAAATAGTTCCCAAACCCTAACCCCCATCTCACTCAGACACAATAACTGAACAAATAATACCCTATATGCATCCTACCCCATATACTACCCCACTCGTAACCCCGATCAGTGCAGGATTCTTTCTCACAATCTCCTATCACTGCCCCATCCCCCTTTCCCATCGCTTCCATCCACCCTCACCCACTTCCACAATCCCACCCCTTCCAATATAAGATCCACTCCCACAACCAGCCCTTACCATTATTCCCATCCTCTACCCTCTTCTATACTCCTCTCCTTCCCCGACACATGGACAAGAACCAAGGGAACAGGATGCCGAAAACGTGAACACAGTAACGGAAAGGTAATAGAAAGTGTTGTACATTAATGCAGATGGGATAAATAAGAGCGATGAATGGAAGGAACAAATAGTGGAGGAATCCCCTGACATTGTAGCAATAACAAACTAAGTTCACTGAGGTGATTACAAATGTGTTTGTCCCAGAAGGATATCAACTAATGAGAAAGAACAAAGGAAACAGAGCAGGTGGAAGAGTAGGGTTGCTGATCAGGAACCAGTGGATTTTTTAAGAGATGAAAGGAACAAACGGAGACGGGTCGAATGACTACATAATAGGGACACTCAGTATTGGGAAACCCAAGGTGATAATAGCAGTGATGTACAACCAATCAACAACTGGAGACCAAGATAGGAATATGACAACAAGAGGGCAATGGTGGCCACAACAGCAGAGGTAGTTAGAAAATCCCACATGGGCAATGAAAAACTACTGATTGTGGTAGACTTTAACCACAAGGAAATAGACTGGTTAAGTCTATAACCACAAGGAAGACAAGAAGCATGGAGAGGGAAAATGAGACTGCAGAACTCACTCTCAGCATAGAGCCTCTTCAAACAATGCTTCTCTGGCAAATCGAAGAATAACCCTCAGGAATCTCAACGAAGTTATTCCAGGCACTTTGTACAACATATATCAGGCTCATTTTGGAGTATGTAGCACCAGCATGGAACCCACACCTGAGAGGCGGAGCAACCACATATAGGCGAGTGTGTGTGTGTGTGTGTGTGTGTGTGTGTGTGTGTGTGTGTGTGTGTGTGTGTGTGTGTGTGTGTGTGTGTGTGTGTGTGTGTGTGTGTGTGTGTTGTCTCTCTCCTCCCCTCACCTCACACTCACACCACACACACACACATCCAACGTGTTGAAGCACGAGCAACTGCAGCATCAAAAGGTCAGCAAAATCACCGAAACCAATGCGGCTGTTTCGACATAACACTAATAACGTAAGGTGCGTCGGCGAAGATTATTTCGAAATATAGGATTGGGAATGACGGACACCGGAGTCACCGGTTCCCCATCAGTAACGCTTATGTAACACGATGTAAAAACTTTTTGGAAACCATCATCTTTCTCTTACCTATTTTCGCATGTGAGTCACAACAGTGAAAGCCAGTTACTAATGCTGAATCGCTGAAACTGACACCCAGGTGACACTAGTCAAACATTGCCTTTCTCGCGGTGACGGTGATGATGAACGTTCTCACGGTGAACGTTCACGAGGAGAAAGTAAACTAAAATTTACTTTAAATAAATCGTTCGAATGCGATAGGATTGCCGCAATGTGCGGCAATCCTATACATTGCGGCAATCCTATACACGAAAACGTTGTTCAGAGACCTGGCAAGAAGAGAGAAGAAATAAGGATAGGGAAGAATGGACCTGAAGGTGTGAGGGAGAAGAAGAGGGGGATAGAAAGATAAGTGACCCAACCACTTTTGATTTTGACTTTATAATGTATGTGTATGAATGTATAAGTGTGTGGGAGGGACGGGAGTGTTTACATTTAATGTAATCTTGAAATATGAGGATGCACAGTGCACTACCCAGCACTAGTACACATGTATACATGAATGGTGTCTGCATGCATAATCGTGCGACAGGAGCGGGAAAACTCTTCATATAGGATATGTATATATTAATATATATCTTATACATGTCACATGGTGGGAACACCTGGAGAGTGGTCACCTTATGCTATACGAGTTACAGGGTGAGAACATCTGCAGTTTGTGGCAACCCTGTTTTGTATGATAGTTACATAGTGGGAACAATACCTAGCTTGGTTACGCTGTCATATTCCATCACACGGAATGGGCTTTTTACATAGTAATGAAATCTGTCAGTCTGAGCTGGGAGGCTTCGGTACAGATTTACTGTAATCATCAGCATTAGATACACGAATGCTTTTTACCTTAATACTTCCATCAGATACTGACTTTTTTTTCACACAGGACCGAAGTTTTTTTTTTTTACCACAAGATGACATTACTGCAGGAGAGTTTTCCAACACATTTTTCCCTCTGGATGCCACTCTCAACAGTTGGCTAACACACAGGTATCTATGTTTGCTGCTAGGTAGGCAGTGGCAGCAGGGGCGTGAAGGAAACTTGCCTAAATTTGCCCCCGTGTCAGGGAATCGAAATCGCGATCTTGCGATTTTGAGTCCCCATCCTCCTTCCTGTGAGAATGGAGTGTTTGTGGGCTAGGGAAAAATGGAAAAGGGAAGGAAAGAAAAGATGGGAAGAAGGGGATGGAGGTCATTGGATAGGTTGGTGATGGGGGTAGATTGTGAGGAAAGAGGAATACCCTCAAGTAGAAGGTAATTTCTACGTGGTAGTGGTTGTTTCCGGATAAAATACTACATACTCTCGCAGATAATACACAAACCAACAACTCTGATATAATTTTTTCCACCTCAAGAATAGCATACATCCCGCGCTTCCTACTGAAAATGATCACATTAGTGTACTTGCCTCATAGTCCACCACGGAGTCCTCCTGAGCATAGGACTCTCTGCTCTTCTCCGAGATGGAAGAGAGCGTCTCACCAACCACAGTGTCGTTATAGGAGGAAGGAGCATACATGGTGTTGGTGGTACTCTTGCTGCTCGCCTGGTCGCTCCCTTCTGTATAGAAACAAGCCAAAATGGGATATCATTAAAATGCCAATAAAAAAGGACAATATGAACGCATTTCAGAAAGTTAAAGATCAGTAGATAGCAAAATTAAATGTAAATAATATAAATGTAATTAAATTAAAAATAAACTTGGATAATAAATTAATGAATAGTAAAACTTAAAATAACAAATATAGTGAAATTAATTTGCACACAAAGATTATTTGAAGCTAGTAAGAGAATGGAGCACTTAGAAGACGAAATCTCACCCATTAAACTCTCATGTTTAGACCGTTCTTATGACTAATAAATTGGTTAATTACTTTTTACATTGTTCAGCAGTTGCTGCACTGCTGAGCATCTTGCTTTGAAATGATTCATGTAAGAAGGTTGAGTAACAATACGAGAGCATAAACACTTTCAAGAGGGTGAGAAATAGTCCACAGACGCAGCCTTTAATCAACTGAAGTAAAAACTAAGAAAAATGAAAGTGAGATTGGTCGTCTGAGAGACATTTAGCCGGTTGGAACCTTTTCCTGAATATCAGTCTCGATGATGTGGTTGGAACAGGATGAGCTGATGAGAAGGCAAGAGTTGGGTGCTGAGTCACGACATGGCACAGTCATTAGAGGCTGATGGGATGGACTTTTGTAAGGTCACATGTGCCCGTGAGAAAGAGCTAGGTAAGGAGCGCTTCTGATGTGAAGTTTGGTGGAAAAGTGATTTCGCTAATGAAGATGAGATGTGCTTGCTGCAGCAGGGATCACTGTGGTGCATAGGACGTGGACATTAATAGTCCGGATACACTGTGATGACCGGAATTAGGCGATTTAATTTTCTGGCGTGGCATTTGCTAGCTCACTTAGCAGAGGTGAAAAAGCAAGGATCTGGAAAATGTTGAATGTTCTGAACGAAGTGTGTTGAGATTGCTCTGCTGATACGGCTGAGGCCGAGAGAAATGTGTAATGGGTAAATTAAGAGAAAGTAGATGTATGGTATTGGGTCAGTGTTGTGCTTTAGGAGTTTAGGTCATAAAAGGCGTGTCGAAGATGAAAATTGGGCCAGAGGTAATGGCTGAGTTTTGAAGGAGAGGTGAGGCGTGATGGAGGGGATCCTACCGTCTTCCCGTCTCTTGCCTCTCTTTCTGCGTATGAGGCAGATCACGAGAGCAATGTTGAGGATGACTATCATGGTGCCTACAATGGCTACCACTATGATGATCAGCTTGGGAAGGTCTCCGCGTCCACCAAGCACTTGGTTTAACAGCAGTTCGTGGTCACCTAGGAGAGCTTGGCCTGGAAAAGAATCAAAGAAAACAATGTTCTATAGTAGAAGGCAGGTGATAGGATCTTAAGGGGTACGACTTACCCTGTGTGGGAGTGAGCGGCATAGTCTTTGGCATGGCAGACGCCGATATGGAAGGTGGGGGCGTCTTCTTGGTAGGCGGGGAAGCTCTCTTGTTCCGTCTCCGTCTAACTATACAGACAATAGCAGAGACGTTGAGAGCAAGCAATGCAGTGGCAACGAGCACTATGATGACGACCCAAAGGCCAGGGAGCTTCGAGGTCTCCTTGCCCACACTGGGGTTGGGGAAGGGCGTGGGAGGGGCCTCGCCTGGTGAGAAAGGGAGAGAAAGCTAGGGTCACACCGGGAGCATGCATAGACCTTGCACATAATTTGGCTTCCTTTCCCTGTGTCTTTCTGAACTAACAAACAGCTTCGATTCCCTTATCTGTATGTTCCTCTAGTTCCCCACAGATTCGAGTCCCTTTCTTGTCTTTCAGAATTTCCACGTTGATTGGCTTACTTTCTATATATCTTCCTGACCTAACAAATAGATTGTTTTTTTCCCTTCCATCTGTGTTCCTGTACTTGCACAAAGCTTATTCCCTTCTTTGTATCTTAAAGAATTTCCCAATGATTGAATTCCTTTCCATGTATATTTCTGAACTTACACACAGGCCCGGTCTGAGTTTCAATATTCAAACTCCAGGTAAACAGTTTGAGCTTTATTCCCTCTGCCTTTTCGTGAAATATAGTGTCAAACGGTGTGGAACTGTAGTAGACTTGGCCTGCAGTGGTCCCTCAGATAGGAGGGAAGACCCAGGACCATGAAACGAGGTCAGTGAGCGTCCCATGTCTTCCATCTTACAAAGATCGTGTGGTAACCAAGACACTAAGTAGCCTGCACTGATAGGTGGTTACAATTAAGTTCATGGCAAAGCGCTAAACCCGTAGGGATTTTAGGCAGCACCTGAGACTGGGCGGCAACCAAGTTCAATTCAAGACAGGAGCTTGCTTTAATTCCTTGGATCAAGAGCGCTTCAGTAACATCAGGACCTCCCCCTTGAAGGGTACCGGTGATTAAATTCAGGCAAATATAGCTTCATTTTCGTTAGGTTATGTCAACCTAACCCCGGAACGGACGGGGATTGAACCCATGGCAAGTGAGTCCTCACTCGCCATGGGTTCAAATCCCCGCCCGTTGCGGGGTTTGTTTGCAATCGTTTTATTACGATTTCTTGAGTCATGTCCACCTAACCTAACCTAACATAACGTTTAAGAGTCCTTAAAGGAACAACGGCTGAATCAAACAGAAATATTCCACATACAGTCAAGAAACTCGGCACTGAATCACTAACAAAAAAAGTCATGGAAAATGGCACACGAGCACGGACAAGGACACGGACATAGTTTCAAATTATGGAATAAAATACCCAACTGATACCAGCTTACTCTCCTCTTTCCCCGCCAGACCAAATTAAATAAGATTTGTAATCCGCTTCCCAGCACTCCTCCAACCGCCACACTCCCCAGTCTCTCTCCCCATCCACACCCATTCTCTCTCTATCCACGCCCACACCCCACTCTGCCCATCAACGCCCACTCCCCATCCACACCCACACCCCACTCTCCCCATCCACACCCCACTCTCCCCATCCACACCACACCCCACTCTCCCCATCCACACCCACCCCACTGTCCATCTCCGCACCCACACCCCAATCTCCCCATCCACCCCCACACCCCACTCTCTCCCCATCCACGTCCACATCCGACGCCTCACACTTATACCCCTCTCCACCCACCTCCACACTCCCACTCTTTCCACCTCCACGGCCACACTCCACGACTTCCACCTCCTCACCCCCACTCCTTCCACCTTCATACTCCACTCCACCCACCTTCAAAACCCACTCCGCCTACCGCCCCTTCTCCATCCTCAGGAGATCCCCAACTCGGGCTGTCCACTCAGTTTTCCGTGTAAATTTTTTCATAAGACCCATGTTTAGGTAGTGTTTATGAGCCGTATTTCCAGGATTTAGCGTTGATGAAGGAAGCTATCTTTCAGGCGAGGATGCTTACTGTGTGGAGGAGAGAGGGTGTGGAGGAGAGAGGGTGTGGAGAAGAGAGGGTGTGGAGAAGAGAGGGTGTGGAGGAGAGAGGGTGTGGAGGAGAGAGGGTGTGGAGGAGAGGGGTGTGGAAGAGTGTGTGGAGGGAGAGAGGAGGAAACGGGCGTTCAGGAAGGGGTAGTAAAGAAAAGGGTGTACGGAGGAGACTGGGTGGAGGAGAAGGGTGGAGAGAAGAGCTAGGAGAGGGTGTGGAAGAGATAGGGAGGAGACAGTAGAAATTGAACGAGGATAATGTTTTATATAACAAAACTGGATACATCAGTAGTGTGTTGCTACCCAACTCTAAACGAGTTGCAATGTGGTAACAATATCTACATATTTTACCAGTCAAATTCCATTACACGAATGTTTTTGTACAGGAGGTAATGTAGTGCGTCAGCCTGAGCTGTGAGACTTCATTAGGGCGAGGATACCCTCAAGCGTTCTACTATGGGTTCACTACCTATGGGAGTTTCATAGGTATCGTTCCAGCAGAAGTAAAATTATTATTTGGAATTTACAATATCTGAAGAGAGAGACCATCTTCATCTCATCCCAGAATCCCATGCATATGCAGACGACTGTACTCTGACATTTACTTATCCAAGAGAGGAAATGCCAGCTGTTCTAAGCTACATCAATCACCAGCTAAGAGTTATATCAGCCTGGGAAAATCGATGGCAGGTAACATTTGCTCCCGAGAAAACAAATTATGATGGGCTCTAGGCACCATAATGGTAATGCCGGAGCAGTAGTAAGTATGAATGGGAGAGTGTTGGTACCTGGGGACGAAGTTGACATCCTTGGAGTAAAATATGGCTCCAAACCAACCATGAAGAACCACGTTGTAAATCTTCCAAACAAGGCGGTCAGGAAGCTTACAGCACTTCGACGAATCTCGCATTTGCTCGACAGTAGAGGTTCTAAGATTCTTTACGAGGCACAAGTACGATCACACCTTGAGTATTCTCCACTTTCTTGGATTGCCTGCCACCCATCTCATCTGTGACTTCTTGACAGTAGAGAACAGAGCAAGACGCCTTATCTCTCGCCTGGACCCAGCCAGGATAGATCTGTCATTTCAGCAGAGCCTTCGACACCGGAGGGACGTGGGCGGCGTAACTGTTATGTACAAAACCATTATTGTCAAAGTACCACACTGGCTCCACTCCGAGGAGATCGAGAAGTGAGCTCCTACACAAAGACGGGCAGCAAGCAGCAACTCACTCTGGCTGTACCCTTCTCCAGAACATTGCTACATCCGAGATCATTTATTCCTAGTATGACTCGAGTCTGGAACATGTTCGTACGGCATGATACCAACGAAATAAAGTCAGTTGATCAAATGAAGTTGATGACCCACATATGGTTCCAACTTCATCTTGTTCCTTGTCTGTATGTCTTATAACAATAAAAATGCTTCTAAATGAGTTGATGTAGGTAACAGATGTTAGTTAGTAAATAAAGTTAGGAATCCTTAACCTAACCTTGAAAAACCCTGTGTAAAAAAAAAAAGAGACAGAGAGAAACGGGGGGAAAGAAGGACGTGATTACCTTCAAGGAAAGACCTCAGTAATTCTCAATGGGACAGAGTCAACAAGACACTCAATCGATGCCAGTGCTCCACAGGAAAGTGTGCTTGGGCCATTATTATGGAATGTCTACTTCAATGACCTTTAACACATCCCAGAATCCCAAGCATGTGCACACGACTGTACTCTGACATTTAATTATCCATGAGACGAAATGCCAGCTGCTCTCAGTTACATCAATCACCCGCTTATAGTTATTATCAGCCTGGAGAAAACGATGACATGTTATATTTACTTCTGGGAAAAAACAAATTATGATGGTTTCTAGGCACCATGATGGTAATGCTGGAACAGTGGTAAGAATGAATGGAAGAATGCTGGAACCCGGGAATGAGGATGATATCCTGAGGGTGAAATTTTGTTACAAACTATGAAGAACCACATAATATAACTTGCAAACAAGGCAGCCAGGAAGCTTAAACCACTAAGGCGTATCTCATATCTGCTCGACGGTAGAGGCTGCAACACTGTATGAGGCACAAGTGTGCTCACACCTTCATAAACTTCACTTTCTTGGACTGCCTGCCCCTCGTCTCATCTACGACTTCTGTCCTGGCCAGGATCTGGCCTGGACAGACCTCTCATTTCAGAAAGCCTTCAGCACCGGAGGGATGTGGGTGGCCTTAATGTACAGGGCCAATGTTACCAAGGTAGCACTTCGCGGACAGCGAGAAGACGGTTTCTACCCAAAAGATCGGCAGAAAAAAAGCAACTACATTCTGGCTGTATCCTTCTAAAATATATTCATACAGAATAATGACATCGATGAGATAGTTGGCCAAATGAAATCGCTGATTCAGAGATAGCTCCAACTTCATCCTATTCCCTATTTGAATGTTTCACAATAAAAAAGCTTTCAAATGCGCCGAGATAGATAACTATTAGTTTGTAAATAAAGGTAAATAATGGAACTCTTAACCTAACCATAGACGGTTCTTTACCAGTTAAGTTTGAGTGGTTGCCATTCATGCAAATGACAAACTAAAATGGTACACAAACAATTTTCAGTGCCACGTCCACCAGAGTGGGACGTTGTCCATCTGAGGGAAAACAAATGAATAGTGTCAGTGCCATGGCTGTGTCGAGGCCGCAATGACAATCTGCATTCTGAACTCCGAATCTCATCTAGAATTCATTGCAACAGCCACACTCCATTGTTATGAATAACTTGAGCTGCAGTCTGGCAGTACAGTACACAATCTCACTTCACACATGAGAGGCAGTACAATATACAATCTCACTCCACACATGAGAGGCAGTTCAGTACATCACTCCAGTAGGCAGTATGGTGCACAGACCATCATATTCCACACTTAGGAGGCAGTAAACAGACCACAATCTAAACTCGTGAGACAGGGCAAAACACCAGCGATAGTTCAGTACACAGATCGTCTCATACAGGTGGTGACACAAAAGCATTCATCATTTCACACGCCACCAGGTCGTCATGTACGTTCATTTTTTCGTGTGCCGGTTTAGTGGTTCTGAATGATGGCGTGACTGCCACTGAGTTGACAGAGGCAGCCCAGAACATTTGTGACTCCTGTCTTTAGATTTCGAGTTCTATTTCTTAGTTCTTGCATTTCAGCAGGTCTCTATCCACCCTATCATGTTTTTCCTTGTCTACTCCCTTCTAGAGCCGTCAGGTTTAGTTTCATAATTTTTGACTTAAACCTAGATAATACGCGATAGTCCTTAATCTAAGTAATAGTAGTGTTATTAAGCAGATGGTCTTGGTGTGGATTTCCAAGACCTGTTCTGTCTGACTTTCCCATTTTCTCCATATATTAGTGTGTGGAAAAAGACAAGTGTGCATTTCCGGAATTTATTATGTCTTGTTGCAAACCTCTTAATCTTTTCAACTTTCTGAATTTGTTTGATCTGGTAGGGGCTCCACGCTGGTGCTGCATACTCCAAAGTTAGCCTGACATATTTTCTGCACAAGAGTCGTAAAGGATTCTTTATGAAGGTTCCTGAAGGTTGTCCATGATACGCTAGCCTCGCATATGTTACCTAACTTATACGGTTGATATTCTCTGGCGGTGTGTGTGTGCGGTGTGACGTTCACACACAGAGCATTTGTTTCCTTCGTTATTTGTAGTTTTTCTCATTTTGGTTCGTAATGTCGCTCTCTCTGTCACTGACACTCTCCCTCTGTTATGTGTGAGCACACACACATGCACACGTGCCTGGGTGCGTGTACATGTGCACGAGTGTTTGCGTGAGGCTGCGCATATGCTGAACATTTGGTTGAGGTTGGGTTGGGAAGGATGAGAGGGGTGGTACGGCATTTTGGTCCCACTGTCTTCACGACTCGATCACACGCCACGAAATTTTAAGGCAATCTTTTTATGCAGTTCAAAGAGCACATACCACAACCTAGGCTGTCATTATGCTGTGTTATCGTGTCTATTAACTACGCACTTACCGTAATCTAAAAATGGAATCTGAAATTATTTTTGTTACTTGCATTACAAATAAACTAGATCGTTTCGGCTTTTTTTTTTGTGTGTGTGTTGAACGTGTGTCGCGCGCTCTGACCATCAGGCATTATTGGCCCGGCCTTTATATGTATATTGGTAACTATTTTTCTTTGGCTTGAAGTTTTTCCTTCAATACTGGCAATAATTTTAATATTTTCGTTCCAAGTGCTGCCGCTCATAGCTATTCATGAATACTTTCAGTCGCCAATCGGTTTGTCTGCCTCTCTTCCATCAGAACAAATATCCCTCCACAAACATCCTCCCATCCCCTCTCTCTGTATCTCTCTCACTATCTCACTCTCACTACAAATCTCTCTCTCACCATACCTCAGTCTCTTACTATACCTCACTCACTATATCTCACTCTCACTATATCTCTATCTCACTCTCACTATATCTCTATCTCACTCTCACTATCTCAGTCTCTCACTATATCTCACTCACTATCACTATCTCACACACATACACACATAGCACCCACGTCAGTTGTATATGCTACGTTGGCAAATATAAAAGCTTTCAGGCTTCTCAATGATTCTTTCAAGATATTCACCGAATACACGAAACCAATATTTGAGTAAACAACTAAGATCAAGATCTACTGATTTGTCGCCAAGCAAGGAAAAAAAGTTCACGACCAAATGGATCAGTGTTCGATTCCCAGCAGGGGCGAGATGGATGAGCAAATCTTTCTTCCTTTAACTGTTCTTCTAGCAACGAATAGGTAAGTGAATATTAGTAGATTGTTGTGGGTTATTTCCTAAAAGTGGTAGTATACCTTAGATCAGCCCGAATGTTAAAAGTAGCGTACTAAGGTAGTAGCATCCGCTTAAATCAACAAGTGTTGTTGTTTGTATACTTGTGGAAAGTAGTATTCCTTAATCCGACTGTTGTGGATTGCAACTTAGGGGGGGTGATAGCATACAGTAGTGTGCAAATTAATTGGGGCAGGAGTAAATTTGATATCATAATAAGTCTTAATCTCAGGTTTAATTAATGTACCTTGGGTTTTTTCTTTTCAGAAGAGTTTGCTACCGACTTCTGGCAACCATCCAACTGTGGTGTTACCCTGCGACTTTCGTCAGTGCTACAACACCTGTTGTTCTGTAAGGCTATTCCTGCAAGTGTGCTCTGTGAGTGAATGTGGTTTCGCCAAATTCTCCCCTTCAATTCATAATTACTACTGAAATTCATAATGGATGTTACACCAAGGACGAGTGCAGGTATTGTAGCTCTTAGAAAACATGCTTAGAGTATCAGACAGATCGCCAAAAATTTGAGCCTAGCAAAGTCAACTGTTGGTCGGATTCTGAAAAGAGCTGACAACACTGGTGATTGTGGAACGCTGAATCGAGAAAGACGTGTAAGAAAACGCAAGGCTATCATAAGAAATAGTGCAAAGGATCCCAAGAAAACCAGCAAAGATCTACTGTTCAATGAAGGCTCCTTGAAGCTGGCAGAACTGACAGGAAGCTGGTAAAGAAACAATTATTGACTGCTGCTTGGAAGAAAAAACGGCTGCGGTGGGCACTCGATCATAAGGGAATGTAGAAAAGCTATATTTTCAGATGAGGCGCATTTTGAAGTACTTGGGTACAGATCAATGGTAGCAAGATGGAGCAAAGGAGAACCTCTTCGAAATGGACACATTCATCAAGCGCCAAAACACCTACATAAGATGTTTTGGGGTAGTTTTATTGCTAAAGGCCCTGGACGGCTTGTTATTGTTGAGGGAACGATGAACAGTGACAAATACAAGTCAATCCTGGCAACGTATTTGCTTCCCATTGTGGATAGATTTTCCTGAAGAAGGAATTTTACAGTAGGATCTTGCTCCATGCTACACTTTCAGAAAAATGCTGATATTCTTCGAAGAGAGCGGGCTAAGGGTTCTAAATTGTCATGAAAACTCTCCTGACTTCAACCCAATTGAGAATATATGGGCAATCGTGCAACAGGACTGTTCAACTGTGGAGAAGCTAATTGCTGCTGTTATTAGGACCTGGTACCACGACGAAGAACTTGCCAAAGCGTGTAGCAATGCTTATAAAAGCATTGCCGAGGTTTTTCAAATAAACATTAATTTTCCAAATAAATGTCTTATTTCATCATTGTCTCAATTAATATACACACTATACTTTACACAATTCCTTGCGTCACCTTTTCAACATTCCTGTAATTTGAAGATAATTGTTTTCGTTTTACGTTACGATAGTTTATACAATATATAAAACCATATTCATCACGATAAAGAAAAAAAGCTTAGCCATAGGCTGCTTTAATGAGGATGAGCTTCGAAAAGGGAGATGTTGAATGACAGCTCTTAGCCTGTAAATACAAGTGTGAAAAAACTTTGTGGAAACATATAACAGCCCGTCTTCTTAATCACAGAGATCGTTATACTGTCGTAAGAGTAACGAAGACTGATATATGCATCTCAAATAGTGAAAATCTGATGTAGTTGAATCAAAAGTGCTCAGAAGGGTGACCGTTCCAGCGTCACAACTTTCTATCCCCTTTTTCTTACATTTATATTTCTTTTTTTTCGTTGTGGTTTGTTATAATTGGTTATTTTTTTTTAGGGACAGATGACAACCTAACCTAACTTGAAAATTTGTTGCAAACCTTATGAGAAATTCACACAGATGGATCGACTTACAAGACTGCCCTCAAGTATTGAAAAAAAAATATGGATCATGTTAAGAACAAACACACTGCAGTACATGCTTGCAGTAGGACAACGTTTCGCTCTGAGGAGAGTTTTATTAAGTCATCACTTGACGAAGCTCTTGATAAATTAGTCACATGTGCAACATTGTGGCAACGTTGCCACAATAAAGATACCTAAGTGTTGCACATGTGTCTAATTTATCAACTTGTCGGTTCTCTGAACAATTTCTCTACAAAAAATAATTCTTCAACGTGTCTTTTCCTCACTATCGTCCGCAGTGCGTCACTGGGTTCCAGGCGGCAGGAAAAGACTGAAAATGAGCGAGAACTGTACAAGGGCACATTAATGGAAACTAAACACTCGTACCAGCAGAGAGAGAGAGAGAGAGAGAGAGAGAGAGAGAGAGAGAGAGAGAATGGGAAGAGAGAGAGAGAGAGAATCTAAGGAGAAACCTTACCCAGGGTGAGGGTTGGACCGCACTAGGGAAGGCAGCAGTGGGTACAAGAGACATACACAAATTCATATTTAAATACGACAACAGTTGTGGGATTGGGGGATGTAGCACATGTCAGGTCATGATTAAGACGGAACCCAGAAACTGAAGTTCGATTTCTATAACAGGTCAGTGCAGTGTGTTCAGTGAGGTCTCGTCACTACAGTTGGTTCAGTGAGGTCTCGTCACTACAGTTGGTTCAGTGAGGTCTCGTCACTACAGTTGGTTCAGTGAGGTCTCGTCACTACAGTTGGGTCAGTGAGGTCTCGTCACTACAGTTGGTTCAGTGAGGTCTCGTCACTACAGTTGGTTCAGTGAGGTCTCGTTACTACAGTTGGGTCAGTGAGGTCTCGTTACTACAGTTGGGTCAGTGAGGTCTCGTCACTACAGTTGGTTCAGTGAGGTCTCGTCACTACAGTTGGTTCAGTGAGGTCTCGTCACTACAGTTGGTTCAGGAGGTCTCGTACTACAGTGGTCAGTGAGGTCTCGTCACTACAGTTGGTTCAGTGAGGTCTCGTCTCTACAGTTGGCTCAGAACAGATGGGGTTTATACAGCTAGGCGAGTATATACGTGCACACACCCATGACTAATTTATAACAGACAAGACACCCTCTATGGGTTTTCTTCTTACAGTCAAAAGTAGGTAAGCACAAATACGCCACACACCTCCCCATCATCACTGCCATCCCTAGATCTCCCCAGCTCCACCCCACCTTTACGACCTAGCCACCACCACCCCACCTTTACGACCTAGCCACCACCACCCCACCTTTACGACCTAGCCACCACCACCCCACCTTTACGACCTAGCCATCACCCCACCTTTACGACCTCACCACATTCACGACCTCACCACCACCACCACCCCACCTTCACGATCTCACCACCACCACCCCACCTTCACGACCTCACCACCTCCACCCCACCTTTTCGACCTCACCAACCCACGCTCCACCACACCATCCTTGTCCGAGAATAGCTAACAAAATATTCCAGAGAAAATGCCAATTTCCCCATGGAATAAGTTTGTCAGGTTGTATCGCCATGTTGCGCTTGACACTTATTGTGCCTGAATCCAAGAGGAAGCTCGTGGATTCCAACCACCACCTCGTGGATTCCAACCACCACCTCGTGGATTCCAACCACCACCTCGTGGATTCCAACCACCACCTCGTGGATTCCAACCACCACCTCGTGGATTCCAACCACCACCTCGTGGATTCAAACTGCCACCTCGTTAATTCCAACCACCTCCTGGTCATTCCAACTACCACCTTGTCGATTCCAACCACCACCTCGTCCATTTCAACCTCCACCTCGTCCATTCCAACCACCACCACCTCGATTCCAACCACCACCTCGTCCATTTCAACCTCCACCTCGTCCATTCCAACCACCACCTCGATTCCAACCATCACCTCGTCCATTTCAACCTCCACCTCGTCCATTCCAACCTCCACCTCGTCCATTCCAACCATCACCTCGTCCATTCCAACCACCACCTTGATTCCAACCATCACCTCGTCCATTTCAACCTCCACCTCGTCCATTCCAACCACCACCTGATTCCAACCATCACCTGGTTTGAAACACTCCGCCCAAACTGAACTTCTCTATACAGGGAATTACACCCAAATGTAATTTATGCTAATCCGTCGCAATATCTCAATGTGTTTAAGATCGCAGGGATGAGTATTGACAGGAGGGGGCGGCGAGGTGGGTGATGGAGAGGGGGGCCGAGAAAAGGAAGGGGAGCAGGAAGAGGTAGGGGGGACAGGAAGAGGGAGGGGGACAGGAAGAGGGAGGGGAACAGGAAGAGGGAGGGGGACAGGGAGCGGCGAGGTGGGTGATAGAAGAGTGGGCATTAAAGCAACGCTCCTCTCCAAACAAAATGCCACGCGAAGAAACTATAAAGCAGCAAAATTAACCAGATTTGTTTTTTGTTTAGCTAAGGAGTTTTCAAAGCCTCACATAGGAAAAATAAAAAACTTTCCCCAAACACAAGTCCCCAATACACGCAATTCCCCTACATACATATAATGCCCTCCTTTAGACACGCACGCACGCGCACACACACCTGCAGATTTTTTTTATTTATTATATTCCGATGTTTTCGCGCTGTTTAGAGTATTTAAAGTTATTCTAGTTAAAAAAAATAAGTCGATGCCAAACAACTTAAGCAAAGGTGGCACAAAAGCATAAGTTATTTTAAGTAAAAAAAAACAATAAATTATATTAATATCAAGCTTATACTGATAACACCGCGCCTCGCCTTGTATCTATATACCTGGTAACACTTGTGAGGATCATCGCCCACCCTCCCCGGGTCTCTCACACCAGTACTCAAGTTGTAAAGGACATAATAGCGGCATAACAATTAATAAGAAAGAAAAAAATTAATCTAAGCGTATATTTAAGGTAAACAAAAGTTTGTAAGATTTACGTATTCGTGAGAAAAGGGGGAAAAAAATAATTCCGAGTGGAAAATATTTAACAGGATTCCCATCTACCAACCCACTACCAAACTACACAAGTTTGTGTTCTCTATCTCTATGACAAAATTAAGTGGTTAACCCAGCTCAATCTCGCGCAGGGTAATGTATTTTCAGCAACGTCAGACAGAAGAGGGAGGCGGCAATTCCTCTCAATAAATTCAAATATTACATGAAATTTATTGCCCCTAAATGGTGTAGCGTAGGCGCCATATATCCCGATAATTTCTCAAATTACAAAAGCATTTTGATGGTACAAGGAAATTTGGGAGCCCGTTTCAATGTAACTTTATGGCTGGCGATCGGGGTTTCAGATGAAAAAATGTGTGGTGGGTGTTCTCAAAAATGTACCTCTCGTGAGTGATTCTCTCGTGGCTCTTGATGTATGCTGATGCTGAAGTCACCGGAGAAGAATTTCAAAATCCCTCTTTTAAACCTTATCTTGACTTACGAGTGCATGAACGTGTGCTGGTGCCTGCACGTACGTACTCTCACAGTTTTCACCTTGTGTTTGTAAGGGCCGATTCTTGGCCTTCAGGACCCCATCATACCTATTTTTGAAACTGTATGATGTTCTCTTCCATCACCTCTAGTGTTTTTTTCCCTATCTCTGGCTTAATGTCTCAGTGGAGGAACATGCAGGCAAGTGTTCAAATGGAGTTTGTGTGGAGGAGGGAGGTGAGGCAGGGGGGCCGTGATAAGATTAATTTTAAGAGTTGCTGCCGACGATTTACTGCAGCGATACACCTTTTGAAGAAAACGAAAGCTCATCTATTTCCCTCTCGGGACTTACCGCAAAATAGAAACTAAATTCTTCAACTATGTTAATTTTGGTGACGAAATTGGCTGGGATTGAGAGTACCAGCAGTTACAGGTATTAAATTATTCTTGTTTACTTCTGTTGATATGTCCTTTACAGGTGTAGTTGTAGAAACGTAAGAACTATGAATAAAGTTAAAAATAAAAAAATTATAGGATATTCTCTGTAGAAAATCCTAGTTTTCCTGTAGAAAAGCCGAGTTCTCTGTAGAAAATCCTAGTTCTCTGGAGAAAATCCTAGTTTCCTAGAAAGCCGAGTTCTCTGAGAAAACCTAGTTCTCTGTAGAAAATTAGTTTTCCTGTAGAAAGCCGATCTCTTAGAAAATCCTAGTTCTCTGTAGAAAATCCTAGTTTCCTGTAGAAAAGCCGAGAGGGAGGAGTGGACCGGTCATTACGTGACGGGTCAGATGACGAAGACCCGCGTCAGGAAACGCTTGTCCAGTTTCCTGACGAATCTAACCTAAGAGAAAGATGAAGAATACGAAGCAATACAGAATACAAAGGTGGTGGTAAATGTAGACCTTTATTAAAGGGTATTAATATAAAATATATTTGCTTCTTCATATTTTGAAATGTCATCTAAGTTCATAGTAGTTTTTGCCATATTTAAAATACTAGGTACTCTATGAAAAAAAATTAATTAAAATTTTATAATAAATTTTCGCTATATATTATCAGATTAACTATGTACGAACGGCACAATATCGGAGAAAACACAAAAAATAGGAAACTAGGAAAATGAAAAAGAAGACGCAGAAGAAAGTGAAGAGATTGCAGCAGGCCCAGGCGGCTCCCCCGGTCCATGAGGGAATCTCGACGTCCATGGGAGGATCAACCAGGATTTGTAAGAGCTCTTGTGGAGGATCCATAAGAGAATCCGATGCTTTATGGAAGGATTTGGCGGTTCATAAGAGGATCCCAGCTACCCAAACATAAGATGATCCCCACCTAACCAAACACGAGTCGGTCAAGAAACAAGACCACAATTTTCATTATTATTACATTCATGGGAAAATATTAAGCCCGTAGGGGTCATAAGAGCGCCTGGTGGAAAGAGAGGCAAGCAGGTTCGATCTGAAGAGAGAGATATCAAGTCCAACTTCTTTCAAATTTCCAGAAGGCTCATAGCGGTGCAATTAATGAAACCGGGAATTTTGAAAAACAGTAATAATCCAACTTATTTTTTGAAAGCGTACATAGTACACGGCTTTAGTCTACACACAACCTATTCTGTATATTTACCTTTCGAGTAATAAAACATTTGACGCTTCCTTGACCTGCAATAGTTTGCATTTAATTGTATACAAAGTATACGGAGTATGCTATGCCTGATTAGGCAATATTAGAGTATTTCATCTCATCAAGATTGCCCGCCCTTTGATCAATTACAGCATTTGTATGAAGCAGCTGCTTAATCTGGGCCATGAAAGACTGAATAGATGAGGCTCTTGCAAGCGGGTTTCATACAATTCGTGGCGCTGTGCCACTAATTTGTCAAAACCCTTCCATTATTCTCAAAAGAACACGCTAACGAACTGCACAGGTAATTAATCCTGTTATTTTCACTTCCCAGGTGATGTAGGCTTCTAATAATAATGATAAAATCAAATAATGATATTAACACTAGTAAATACTAATAAGTGAGAAAGATTTCAAAAAGAACCTGAATTGTTACTGCACACAATGAAAACTTTCAGAACAAGATAAATAACACTAACAATAGTACTGTTCAAAACACTTGCTCTCTCACAAGTGACTTGTGATAGCACAAGTGCTGACAGCTCCTTTCAAGTCAGGAGAAATATCAGATCTGGAAAATGTAAACAGATAGTGTACAGCCTGTATAGAGTCAATATACCATTTATATACTGCGAACACTTCACGGTACTTGTAATGTATTCTAAGGAGCGAAGTGATAGATAGATACCTCTACATGTACACCACTGCATCTTCATCTCTGTATCTACACCTTTGTAAAATGTGTGTCTATGTCTAACATTTTCTAACGACCTCATTTACATACATTGCCCAGGGTTCTTGACAGCACCTGACCCCAAATCAATGCCGCTAAAGTACAATCACTTCACGCTTATTGCACCTTACCACTATTTGTATACTTGGTTATATATTCAATTAGAGATATAAAGTGGAAATTACTATGTCCTTAGGGCAAACTGTTTCTAGGTTCACAAATATTTTGGGTTCACAATACACACTGTTTCGGTACGAGTTGTTTCCTCTCCAAAGTGTGGTTTACCCTCTACATGCCTGTGACCGGTGTAGAGTTGTCTACCATCGAAGCCCGGCCTAAGGCCAGGCTTCCTTGTTCAGTGCTTCCTTAACAAGACTTTTGCTATGACCGGCCCGCCGGCCCACGTAGCAAATGTAGCAGTCACTGTGAATTGTTCCAGCCACAATATTGTAACTACTATCCATATATTAATGCTTGAAATTACATCTAAGTGCCTTCAACAAGTTCATATTTGTACTAACATAAAATCTTCATTAGAAATGACAGGTGCAGATCTAAATAATGTTCAAAAGCACGATTTGTCAAACGTGCCTCCCCCACACTGCTTGCTATATTTTTCTATCACTAATAACAACTACATTCTGGGCCAGCATACATCACTTGATATCACTAATAAAACGAACATATTCATGTGCAAAGCATGTCGAACCAAGATTCTGTGTTACTTATTGCCTCATAAATTTTATACAAAAAACAAAGGTATTAACGTGAGAAACTTTGATAATCCTGTTTTAGCTTAGTAAACAAAAACAAAAAATCTCTTGGTGCTCCTGAAGCTCACGAAGACGTGAAGCTTGATATTTACATCTCGAGTAATATTGAAACCCGAAATGGATCCCGAGAACACTTGAGGCTCCAATTCAAATCCCTAAAGATCTTTATACTTCAATTTCATAGTCGAAATTACGGAAACAACAGCGGTTCTAAACATTTTTTCTTATTAAATTTCGCATTCAACTACTTAATCGCGGCAATAAATGATTATATTCACAACAAAGAGCTAAACAAGAGAGTATCTCTACTGAGCGAGCACAAGAAGTCACTAACTTGCAAGGAGGGAGAAAATTTGTTGCCATATTTTGTGAAATTTTAAAGCTGTAAAGGGACGATGTATGACCCCCCAGAGGTGACACATTATAAAGCCTTGGGGCAAGTTGCAACGTTAAAACAATTTAGACCTCAATTAAGATAATTCCAACAGCCACTAATCAAGAAAATTACCCTGCTCGCAAGGACTTGCAAGACTGTGCTAGACGTATCTGTAACTCGTCTGGCGACAAGTCACAGTAATTACCAGCAGCCTGACTGGTCGGAGGCAGGGCTGCGATTGGCGGACGGAGGATCAAGCCTCCACCACTGAATAGCTGCCATGGGTTTAGCGCTTAACTCAAAATGAGTAGTTTGTAGGTATTCAGGTGGTGACACACTTGAGTCTAGTCAGAAAAACCTGGAAAGTTTTAATTTTCCGATGCTCTGGTGAAGATAAAAGTGAAGTAAAGACACTTTACTGAACACGCTTTTAAAGAAACAACTTTTTGTCATCTGTTTATATCTTTACCAAGTCATTAACTCGATAAAGATTGAAAGAGATCGAAACGTTGTCCCAGTAAAAGTTTGTTAAAATGTCTTTTCTTCCCCGAAAGGGTATCGAGCATCAAACATTTCACTCTAATGACTCACGAAATCGTAATGAAACGATTGCAAACAAACCATACCACGGGTGGGGTTCGAACCCGCGATCAGAGTCTCAAAACTCCAGACCGTGGCTTACGCGACGGTCTGGAGTTTTGAGACTAATTTATGTAAAACAGTACACGAGAAGGTTTCAGTCAATTGAACAGCAAGAGCTTCCATACGTAATTTATTAATGATTAAAAAGACGATAATAAAAAAGCTAGATGAGAAACACAGTGGCTTCGTCAATCCATCACAGACAGTCGAACACGAAGTAATTTAAGGTAACATAAATGACTTTCTGCTGCTGCTATTCACCCGCAGTGTCACTCCTCGTTTCCCTCACGTGTGCTAAGAAATACCAGACACAAGCTGTGTCTGTAGTCTGTGCAACAGTGCCTAGACTCTTCCTTTGTTGACCTGTGCTTTACGTGACCCGGAAATAAAGCTTCCTTATAAATCATATTTAACTTCATAGTCAGATACAAACATGAAAAAAAAATCGTAAATTTTAAGTTTTTTTTTTCTTAGTTCACTTTAAATTGCCTCTTCACGTCTTCCACTGGATTGATAAAGCCACTGGTTAGCGATATGTCTCCACAATAAATATACCCGTGTCTCATTCAAGTATCCGACTATGTTTACAAAAAAAAAATCACATTCTGAGGATGACAATATTCCCCCTGTGGCTAATACAAGATTCTCGAATTATATCCAATAGGTCATACAGTGCCCGAATAATAGGGAGCAATCGAGTTTGGCTCAAGAAAGACGAGGAGAACGTTAGATCCTTGGATCAAAATCCCTTCACCAGTATCAAGGTACCTCCTTAAAGGGCAAGAGATTCTCGAAAAATCCATTAGAATTGCGTGTCCAATATGTAGTGTTGCAATCGCCAAATTAAATTGGTTATCAAGTTGCGAAACTGACTTATCATTCTCACACGTCATGATGACATGTCGTGATGACATGTAATGATGACACTTCGCTCCAAACTCGAGAAAGACATTTACTTTATAACTCAATATTAATTTATTATAACTATATTAATTTTTTATGGTAGAAAGACGCTTAGTATTTGAGCAAAACTGTTATATAAAAAGTTTCGCTCTGGGCATAGTTTTACCTAACTTGATAAAGTTCTGCCCAGAGCAAAACGTCTCTCCATCACTATAGGTTGCAATACATGCCTTCCTACAACAATACTTTTGTCAACAATTATTTTATATTTAGATCAACAGACTTATTTAGTCTTTCTTGTTCTTAATTTTTCCATGTTATTCCTTTACGACAGCCCAAAAATAGTGCGCAAAATAAAACCCGTTCCTTGTTTTCCTGAGAAACACGACGTGACTGGGTAGCGAGTGAATGCCAGATCCGGCGAACGTCCCCACATATAAGGGCGAGCACACGCACACGACTTTGAGTATTAGGATCAACTAACAAACATTGTCCAGTGAGCACTTTCCACTATTACTCATAATGGTAACTGTAACTGCACCGGCTTTGCATATGTTATCGGTGAGCCGGGGAGGGAGGCAGGGGTGGCCGCAAAGCTTGGCTCACCTGCTCCTGAGCTTCCAATTAACACATTTTAGGTCGGGCTGGGAGAATTAATTATAGTTTTTGCCTCCGGAGCTGCTAGTTTATCGTGTAGCCTAGATCCATCGCGTGAACGGTAGCACAAGAGCATTATGGAGACATAAAACTCTAGGAACTAGGCATTAAAAGGTTAAGAGCAGAACATTTGGATTACGATATGCACTATTTACAAATATTTGTTTATGTTACACTTAATTTTAGAAAATTTCTTTAGAATTTCTAGTATTATCGTTAATGTAGATGAATGGTTCAAAGAACCGACAAGTTGATAAATTAGACACATGTGCAACACTTGGGTATCTATAATGAGGAAACGTTTCGCCACATAGTGGCTTCATCAGTCCATACAAAGGAGAATGGTGAAGAACAGGAGTAGTTTGAGGTAATCAGTCCCTCAGCCTTGAGGCGATGTAATCAGTCCCTTGTGGAAAAAATAAGTTTGAGATGAAACCTATAAAAATTGTGCATTGATTCTTTTATCTCTAATTTGACATGCGCACTCTTGCGGTCGTTCAAACATTTCTAATAACAGTGATTCAACAAACTGCGGTTAGCGGGGGATCGAACCCGTGTTGTAGTCCGCCTCGTGGGAGGAACAAAAATTCCCGACGCCTTAAACAACTGGACCAGTGGTTTGGGGCATCGTGAATTTTCGCTCATCCCACGAGGCGGGCTAAAACACGGGTTCGATTTCCCGGCTTGCCGCATGTGTTATTGATTATATACTACTTGTTCGTGGTTACAATAATATATATATATATATATATATATATATATATATATATATATATATATATATATATATATATATATATATATATATATATATATATATTTTATTAACACATCGGCCGATTCCCACCAAGGCAGGGTGGCCCGAAAAAGAAAAACTTTCATCATCATTCACTCCATCACTGTCTTGCCAGAAGGGTGCTTTACACTACAGTTATAAAACTGCAACATTAACACCCCTCCTTCAGAGTGCAGACACTGTACTTCCCATCTCCAGGACTCAAGTCCGGCCTGCCGGTTTCCCTGAATCCCTTCATAAATGTTACTTTGCTCACACTCCAACAGCACGTCAAGTATTAAAACCATTTGTCTCCATTCACTCCTATGAAATACGCTCACACATGCTTGCTGGAAGTCCAAGCCCTCGCACACAAAACCTCCTTTACCCCTCCCTCCAGCCTTTCCTAGGCCGACCCCTACCCCGCCTTCCCTCCACTACAGATTTGTACACTCTCGAAGTCATTCTGTCTCGTTCCATTCTCTCTACATGTCCGAACCACCTCAACAACCCCTCCTCAGCTCTCTGGATAATAGTTTTGGTAATCCCGCACCTCCTCCTAATTTCCAAACTCCGAATTTTCTGCATTATATTTACACCACACATTGACCTCAGACATGACATCTTCACTGCCTCCAGCCTTCTCCTCGTTGACACATTCATCACCCATGCTTCACACCCATATAAGAGTGTTGGTATATATATATATATATATATATATATATATATATATATATATATATATATATACACACATGTGTGTGTGTGTATCGTGCCGAATATATGTATTACACATGCATGTGTATGTATTACACTGCCGCACACACACACACACACACACACACACACACACACACACACACACACACACACACACACACACACACACACACACACACACATACATACACACACACCACGGTGGCATGGTGGCTAACGCTCTCGCTTCACGCACGGAGGGCCCGGGTTCAATTCCCGGCGGGGCCGAAACATTTCGAAGTGTTTCCTTACACACATACATACAACAGGCCTAGTGTCTAATCGACATGTGCCTAGGACAAAATGGTAACTAACTAACACACATACATACATACATTCAAGAATCTGTACACAATATACGTCAGGCCCATACTGGAGTATGCAGCACCAGTTTGGAACCCACACCTGGTCAAGCACGTCAAGAAAATAGAGAAAGTGCAAAGGTTTGCAACAAGACTAGTCCCAGAGCTAAGGGGATTGTCCTACGAAGAAAGGTTAAGGGAAATCGGCCTGACGACACTAGAGGACAGGAGGGTTAGGGGAGACATGATAACGACATATAAAATACTGCGAGGAATAGATAAAGTGGACAGAGACAAGATGTTCCAGAGAGGGGACACAGAACAAGGGGTCACAATTGGAAGTTGAAGACTCCTATGAGTCAAAGGGATGTTAGGAAGTATTTCTTCAGTCATAGAGTTGTCAGGAAGTGGAATAGCTTAGAAAGCGACATAGTGGAGGCAGGAACCATACATAGTTTTAAGACTAGGTTTGATAAAGCTCATGGAGCAGGGAGAGAGAGGACCTAGTAGCAATCAGTGAAGAGGCGGGGCCAGGAGCTATGAATCGACCCCTGCAACCACAAATAGGTGAGCACACACACACACACACACACACACACACACTTTAATGAGTATGTTATTACGCGAGTCAAGTGCAGTGATGGCAGTCCGTAATTATCAAGGAGCCCAGCTCGACCTAACGAGAAATCTCATCAAGGTTACCAGAGTGAGCTGACGGTGCCAAGATTCTGACGGTGCCAAGGTTCTGACGGTGCCAAGGCGGGCTGACTAATGTAAGTGAGTTGACATTGGAAAAGGAGGGGGGGGCTGACGATACCAAATAGGGGACTGGCGATGCCGAGGGAGACTGACTTTCCAAAACTAACTTACCCAAGTTGTTTTCTTATTATAAAAGACTAGAATACTAACTCGTGCTATTGAAGTATTTGTATTACTATTAAAGATTTAAATGACCACTGGCTTGTTTCTAGCAATCCCGAGTTTTCTCACCACCAGCGAGAAACTCATCCTTGTATTGGTACGACGTTTCGGTCTGTGTAGGGATTTAAATCTCAACACAGAGCGAAATATTTTCCCCAATACAAACTTAATCAGAAACTTACGGTTTTTATACTTAACGGCAATACGCCGTTTCATCCACAACATTTTCTTGAGACAGTGGTCCAATAAAGAATGAATCCCGCCAGAGAGGCAAACCGCAGTGACACGTATTGTACAGCGCAAACCTTTATTTTATTACACTACATTTCGCACTAACATTTTTACCACGTCAATGACTCAATAAAGCTTCGTTTAAAGGGAACCTTGCGTTCATAAACAAATGTTTGCCCTCAGTCTTTCTGCCAGGAAAAAGGAAACTCCGCAACACCAGTAAACACAACCATTACCGCTATCAAGCAAACAAGACTTTCCTTCAAACACTGACCATATTAGCTTCACTTTATTAAGTAAACAAGACTTTCTTCAAACAATGACCACATAAACATAACTTCTATCAAGTAAATAAGAATATTCTTCAAATTCGCGGACCTTTACCTTTCACGACTATGAAGACGCTTGAAGCCAGTTTTGCAATTAAAGCAGAATCCAATACGCTGGTGTACATCTTGGCAAGTCATTTCACAACCTATGCCACATTTTGAAGAACAAAATTTAGACGTTTCGATCCATCTTGGGCCATTTTCGAGCTGTTATAAATATCGTCATGACCTGTTCATGGGCCGCAAGGGACTGAAGCCTCGTCGAAAGATTCCTTTACAAACTGACTTAGCTGTGAATTGTTCATACACGATATTCTGACTTCTTATTTAGCGAGACTTTCTTCATCATTACGAACAGGAACAAAGATGTTATTCATCACGGTATAACTCATTGCTAAATTCTAGTTACATTTTAATTTGCAGTTACATTTACATTAATAAAACCCCTTGATACAACAAAGAAGTATCACTCAGACAGAGATTATTTTCAGATAATTTATCAGATTTTACTAAGGTATATTTTTCATTGTATGTTTCATTATAATTTAACTTATTAAACTAAAATAAATGACATAATTTATCTTATTTTAAATACTTACGACTAAATATTATTGGTTTTCTGTTTATCTACTGCACCCTACCTCTATTTACAAGGTTAAAAAAGCATCAATGTCATTATTAGGTTTGTAAGCCAATTAGTTCACCATTGCTCATTAGGGCCAAATTCGCAAGTGTACCACTTTTCCCAGTAATTTAAAAAAAAAATTATTTCCAGTGCAAGGTCTGATTCCCACAATGTTAGTATTTTTAGTAAGAAAGTCAAGACAGCTGTGAATGATAAAATGTTAATTCCGCGTGTATTGCTATTGCCACCATAATAACCTCCACCCAAGACCATGCTAGAAAATATTATATATATATATATATATATATATATATATATATATATATATATATATATATATATATATATATATATAAACCACTGTGAAAGATAGTGAAATTCCAAGCGTTTCGTGATTTCTCACATTATCAAGGAACTAATAATGTGAGAAATCACGGAAGCCTTGGAATTTCCACAGTGGTTATTCTGCATATTTTGATATCACCTGTTTACTGTGATCTTATATATATATATATATATATATATATATATATATATATATATATATATATATAAACACATTAGAAAAATAGTTTTTTACATCCTGAATTTCGTCATACACTATCATGTTATTTTGCTAAATTTCATTTATTGTGAGTTAGTGCTACATTATGATCTATGTGCATATCTAAGTATACATGTACCTGTACATACAAGTGTATTCAACCCATCACCGGTAGAACCAAGTTTTAGCTCGTTAATGGTCAAGCTTCAATAAACATTTAAAGGTCATATTTCTTTTGAATGTCAGGCCAATGGAGTAAAGTCATTTACTGATACTGAACATTTTTTTTTTCAGATAGTTGACGATTATGGTACTTCGGCATCTTAAATTAGCTAGGGACGCCTCATATATGCAGAATTGATTGACTACTCTTGAATGTTCTAACTAAGGTTAATAGCATTTTCTCCTAAAGCAACGGTGCCATCCTTCGTGGTCGGGTAGTCACACACTCGGCTCTAGTCAGGAAGTCGAGGATTGATGGATGTATATAAATGTGTGCGTGCGTGCGTATATATATATATATATATATATATATATATATATATATATATATATATATGCAAACAAACGATGCAAAATGCAAAACAACCACAGGGGGAATTGAAAGACAGCTCTAGGCCTTTCGTTTTGCTGCCATCAATGCATCAGGAGCTTGCAATGTTGCAGAAAAGAGGATGAAATCCGAGCAAACATGTCCAGAGTGAGCGTTTTTGCTAGAATCAAAGGTGATGTGTTGATTGCAACACGAAAGGTCTATAGCTATCTTTCAACTCCCCGTGTGATTGTTAGTCATCATATTATATATATAATGTCGTGCTGAATAGATAAAATTGTACATTAGCAAAACTCATTTAAAATTAAGTCCTTTCTAAAATTTTCTCTTATACGTTTAAAGATATATTTTTTTATATTAGTAAAAATAATAATTTTCTACCAAAAGAACCTTAGAAAACTTACCTAACCTTACTACAACAAGCGCAATTTAATTTAGCCTAATCCAACTAAATATATTTTAGACAAGTTTATAATAATTTAATAAACAAACACAATGATTTTTTATTCATTAGGTTCAGAATGATTTTTGCGAAATTACTGCATACGCAAATTTTCGCTTGCCTTATTCGGCAAAAGAGCATTGCTATTTAATCCAAAATCGCAAGTTTTACCTATTCGGCACGAATATGTATACATGGGACTACACTTGTGTATCTACCTAGGCTGATACCTATCTCCAATACACCAGGGAGGAAGGAGGGGCAGCTGTCAGCTTCGGGAAGTCCCAAAAGTCGAGAAAATACGGAGAACTTGCCCATCATTATGTTTGTTCCCATAGTCTCGGAGATTCTTGGCTCATGGGAAAGAGTGCATCTAAGTTCCTCAAGGAGCTAGGTAAAAGACTCAGCAGGGTAACTAGGTATCCCACGGCAGCTAGTTTTCTGTTCCAGCGACTCAGATATGCTGTTCAGTGGGGTAATGCTTGCTGTATTTTGGGCACGCGCCACAGCTCTGAGGAGCTGTATGAGATTTTCGCATTATAATCAGTGACAAACACGTAACAATGTGTACTAGACATGTATCTCTCACACCTCATGTACTGTATATGCCATCTTTATAACTATATATATATATATATATATATATATATATATATATATGTTGTGCGTGTGCCTGTGTACAAAAAATTAATGGTATAATACAAGCGACTACAAATTTTATTATTGATGTGAGATCATTTTAAATGCAATATGAAACATTACGGACTTTTTTTTGTAAAATGTATTATATTAACAATTTAAAAAAGATATATATATTGGCTTGTGTTACTTTTCAAATATTCTGGAATGATCACACAACGCAGCGGCATAAAGGAGTTCAGAACTGATACTACATCTACATTTTAATGTATGCCACTATATTTCATGAAATGCTAAACCCGTATGGGCCATCCAGCACAAGTGTCGGAGGCCACTAAACACAGTCCAGATTCTTCACCAGGCTGCTGGCGATTACCAAAATATTTGAGAAACAAATACGTCGTAATTTAGGTCGATGGCATTACAGCAAAGTATGGAGGATCTGCTTCAGATATTTACATATTAACGCCAAGGATGTATTTAATGTTGTCAATAGTGAGTTGCTTTGGTTGTAATATATCTCTGTTACGGCGGCATGATCGCTAACAGAATGGGGAGGAAGTGCCCAATTAACTCTCAACTCAAGGCTAACTCTAAAAACATCTCTGTATTCTGACATAACGCCTCTTATCAGTGGTAACGTTAATAAACTATGATAAGGCGGCCTCAATGATGCACCACGCCACTCTGTATATCAAGACCTCGGAGCTCTGCTTCCTTAGCTTCCACAATATCCAGAGGTAATCGCAAGGTTTCCTCATTTAACTACCTTAATTTTCTTAAGAGGTTTCCAACATCAGTTTCTTAACTTATTAATATTATTATTTATATTTTAGGTTACGTTGAGCAAGATTATGGAAATGTATTAAAACATTTACAGAGCCACAAATAGATAAATAATAAAAAAAACGCGAACCAGCTAACTTCGTTCCAGACCATAAAAAGGAAACGTTCAAATTTGTACGATTATCACTGACAGAATGACTTTAAGCAAAAATTCTACTCCTTTTGACCATGATATACAAGAAAAAAACTTGACCTTTAATTTTATTTTTACATTACTCATGCTTGCTTTAAATTATAAATTTTCCGTTTAGCTCGACAGATTTCTGTTCTATCCAGTCATGTCTCGTTATTCAATCCATTCTCCAGGGCTAAGATAATCCTGAGAGCACTGCTGGATATAAACGATCGTCCGTCGAGCTCTTGAAAGACCTCGTGCGAGTTGTAAATCTGCCACCAAATGTCGTTGTTCCTCTGAAGCTCACAAGAACTCTCATTCATGCAAACTTACCTGTCACTGTGAAGGTGGATAATATCTTGACCGAAGGCAAGTAACGTGTGAAACAATGAGATATATACAGCTAATGGTTTTAGAAATAATAAATAACAGGAGAATAATAAATATGGAACACACAGGTCGAAACCTTGTAGTCAGCACTGAGAAGTTACACTCATTTATTAAACATTTTGCAGTTTTTGTGTGTACTCGCCTATTTGTGGTTGCAGGGGTCGATTCATAGTTCCTCGCCCCGCATATTTGTGTGGGAGAGAGAGAGAGAGAGAAGAGAGAGAGAGAGAGAGAGAGATAAAGAAAGAATTTTAACTTTAGTAAATATGAATAGATTTGCACGGAAAGAACTAGTATATGAATTGAGTAGAATCGTTGATAAGCGCAAAATTTTAAGGAACACATTAAAGACAATCTATCTTCATGCGAGATGAATTAATGAAAGTGAGGTCATATTCAGATTCCTCGTTAACTTTACTTGGGAGAAAACAAGATCTTGTCTTAGGATGGCGAGGCGAGCAATGTAATGAAAGGCGACAAAGGAATTAGATTCCATTTAATGGGATATGCAGTGTTTATGAATTATTAATGTGGCAGGGAATAATTAAGTTCCCTTAATTGAAATATGTGAGGGTGATGTGTTTGGCCGAGAGTTTAAGAATGTTTGTGTTCAACAGAAAATTACTTGGGTTAAGTTATCTTGTAATGGAAAATATAATGACAAAGTCATGGTGGAGAACAAGTAATTTTTCTCAGTGAAGAGCTTAATTAAATTATTAACTTGATAAAGCTCTACACAGCGAAACGTAAAATATAAACTGTTTATTCTAAATGGATTAAAAAATCGTGACTTGAGTACTAGTACGACGACAATAGACTAAGGATCAGCTATATGTATCGCCAAAATAATCAGTTGAAAAAAAAAAAAAATCTTATTTGGTGTACTTACTGCGCGTTGTGGCGCGGACGAATTCTCCCCTGTACTCGCTGTCTCCCACGTCATTGAAGCTCATTATGGAGAAGTAGTACTCAGTGCCGAGGCTCAGGCCCGTCACCGTATACGTGTACACTCCGAACTCGTACACGTCGAGGTACTGATACGAGCTGGAGGATTTACTCCGGTACCGTAGGCGGAAATACTGGGGATTGCCACCGTCAAATCCAGGTACCCAGGCGAGGGTGGCAGAGTCGTGAGGTGTTCAGTACCTGCAGTACACGCAACAGGAGAGATTTCAGGACAGGTAATATTTAAAATTATTAAAAAACGTAATCAAACCTAATGAGAAAAAGACTTAGGAAGTCAGGTTATACTGTACTTATTTCATGTGGAATTTATTAAATCCGTAGAGAGTAATGCATGACCTGGCGAATGGGAGGCAGATTCGATCTAATGAGAGAAGGGTAGCTAAAATTCTTTGGATCAAGAGCCATTAACCAGCATCAGGTTACCATAAATTTGAAGCTAAGGCACCAGAGCGTAAGAGGTCTAAATATGCCTGCAGGAGACAAGGAAAGAGAAGTTTAGCGAAAGGTGAACATTCAAATTATAGAACCTACTCTGTCCGAAAGATAGACTTCTTATAAATCTAAAGCCAGAAACATAGCACGCGTGACCGCAATATAACATATTTTATGTTGCTGGAAAAAAAATATCGGTGTTCTTGACGAGAAAGATGTCGCAGTTGGCACATGGATGACTAGGATCGTTGATGAGAGAGGTACTGAGAAAATGTTGAAGGGAAAAAGAACCGGCAGATATATCACACATGGAGCTCACACGGAGCAACTCACATGGTGATGAAGCTTGCACAGTGTGACTCTTAATATAGAGATGACACGGTGAGGCTCCCACGGCGAGGTTCTTACTCCGGAGCTCACACGGCGTGTTTGTAAACCCGCGGATGAAAGGCAAGCAGAGATTGAGCAGCCGTAGGAAGGCAAGCACACTTGGAGAAATGTCATTTGATGACTTGTTGATACAGGAGGGGGCTGAGAGGGACACCAGAGGTTTTTTTTCTTTTAATGTAAAGTAGTTCACTATTTGAGGGTGATGCTTGTGGGAAAGGGCCGGAGGAAAAGCTAATGGATCCATATTTACGGCGGGTGCTGAAGGGTGAACTGACTGCAGCAGGAGGGGGAACTTAATTGACGAGATGTACTCCCGATCTCCTTGTCCGGAGAAGGTAGAAGGGTAAACTCTCAGAAAACTTTTATTGAAATAGTAGTAGAAAGATCAGATAAAGTCCCTAGTGGGAAAAATCTTGTATAAATAAAAACCTCTAGCAGGCGAAACCTTCAGTAGGTGAAATCTTTAAAAGCCACCAGTGGATGAAACCTTGTGTAAATAATAGCCACCAGTGAGTGAAACCTTATATAAATAAAATCTTCCAGTGGGTGAAACCTTGTATAAATAAAAGTCTCCAGTAGCTGAAACCTTGTATAAATAAAAAAAAAAACATCCAGCGGGTGAAACTTTGTATAAATAAAAGCCTCCAATGGTTGAAATTTTTATTTAAAATAAAAGGCTTTTCCCTAAGAATATCTTTGTTACCATTTCTCGGCTAACATCCATTATTTCACATAAGCTACAGCTCCTGGGCTTACTACAGTCAATATTCCACGTGAGCTACAGCTCCTGGGCTTACAGTCGTTATTCTAGAGCTACAGCTCCTGGCTTTAGTCTTTATTCCACATGAGCTAAAGCTCCTGGGCTTACAGTCATCCTACGATCTAGAGCTCCCGGGCTTATAGTCATTATTCCTCTAGCTGCAGCTTCAGGGCAAACTTTAGTTGCACACTGATGACGATCGTCAAAATACAATTTACATATTTTTTTTTTCGCAAAGATACAGGGTGCACAGCAAGAGTTAGAAAAGCGGTTCGCTCTATGTAGAGCTCACTCTTATCTTCCCTCCTCGCTGACGGCCCCACCTACGACACAGACTCCCTCTGACTTTTTGACAGCAACAGATTTATTACACAAATTTTGATTATACTTTAGCACTCCTCAACGCCATACTAACTCTGCCTCGTTATACTCTTCACCCTTGCTAGTCTCTAATCAAGTATATTAATCATTAAGCACTCCCTACCCTGCAGGCAGTATGGCCTTTTTGGGTTTACCGCTTAGTTTTGATAATAATAATCTATGTTGAGCTTTATCGATTCTTGATAAGGCTCTACATAGAGCAAAGCTTTGTCCTAGCAAAAGCTGGATCTGCAACTTGCCTATCTTATCGGCAATGAGACATTTTATGAAATACAATAGTTGTATGTTTATTATTTTTTAAATAGTCTGCATTCAGAATTTTAACATAATAGCGGCAAGTGAAAAAAAAAGAATTATACAAGTCAAAAATTATGCAAGTGAAAAATAATGAAAGTGAAATCTAATACAAATGAAAATTGCACAGCTGGAATAGCAAGCAACGAAGACAAATATGAATAAAGAGTATCTTTAAAATAAAGGGAATGAAAAATAAAACCTTGGCAATGAAATGAGTGTACCAGCATATGTATATCCTTGCAAGGAAAACGAGATAGTAAGGAGAATTAGGAGGAGGGAGGAGGAGAGAGAGAGAGAGAGAGAGAGAGAGAGAGAGAGAGAGAGAGAGAGAGAGAGAGAGAGAATAAGAAAGAGACAGAGACCGAGAGAAGTGCAATTAGAGGGAGAAGGGAGTAAATGAGGCGAGAGAATGTTAACAAATGGGGTGTCTGGGATAATTAAAGGTGCATGCCGGCTCCAACTGCCCACTCACACCGTCATATTGTCAACACCTTCGGTCGGCACCAAATTAACAACAGCTGCAGTGTGGCAACATTGTCAACGCAGCGAAAATTTGACAGTTTGAACCCTGCGGTGACATGATAAATGCTGCATTGTCATGATTTATGCAGTGTCTTGACAGCTTTAACACTATTGTTGACAACTTGAACATATCAGTGAATATTTGACACTTGACAACGATATCATTGCAGAGACAGCACAGCTTAAACACATTTTAAAGGCTACAATAACAACTTGACGGCTTAAAGGCTGCAATGACAACTTGGCAGCATTAACACTGCAGTGACAACAGCTTAATCGCATCAGTGAAAACTCTTATACGTTTAAAGATATATATTTTTTAATTTATGTTGTAAAAATTAATAATTTTGTACCAAAAGAACCTTAGTAAACTTACCTAACTTTATAATAACAAGAGCATTTAATTTAGCCTAATCCAACTAAATATATTTTAGATAAGTTTACAATAATTTAATAATAAACATACACAACGAAATATATATTTTTTTGTTAGGTTCAGAATTATTTTTGCAAAATTATTGCAAACTCAAATTTTCATGCTTGATTATCTTATATATATATATATATATATATATATATATATATATATATATATATATATATATATATATATATATATATATATAATGTCGTGCCGAATAGGAAACACTTGCTAATTTGGCTTAAATTGCAATGATCTTGCGAATAAGGCAAGCGAAAATTTGTGTATGTAATAATTTCGCAAAAATCATTCTGAACCTAACGAAAAAAATGTATTTCACTGTGGTTCTTAATTATTAAAAGATTTTAAACTTATCTAAAACATATTAAGTTAGATCAGGCTAAATTAAATTGCGCTTGTTATAAGGTTAGGTAAGTTTTCTAAGGACCTTTTGGAATAAAATTATTAATTTTTACATTAACAAATGAAAAAAATATATCTTTAAACGTATAAGAGAAAATTTTAGAAAGGACTTAATTTTGAACGAGTTCTTGCTAATTGGCCAATTTTACCTAATAGGCACGACATATATATATATATATATATATATATATATATATATATATATATATATATATATATATATATATATATATATATATATATATATATTATATGTGGTGGGAGCTCAAGA
>WNWK01009784.1:70000-74375 GCA_009830355.1 Cherax destructor
ATATACACATATATATATATACACATATATATATATACACATATATATATATATACACATATATATATATACACATATATATATATATATATATATATATATATATATATATATACACATGTATATATATATATGTATATATATATATATGTAAATATATATATATATATATATATATATATATATATATATATATATATATATATATATATATATATATATATATATATATTAAACAGGTGACATCGAATATGCAAAATAACCACTGTGAAAAAATAGTGAATTTCCAAGAGCTTTCATGATTTTTTTTTCACTTTATCAAAGAACTGTCAAAATAATAGGACAGTAGATGGCTGATAAGGCTGAGATATCACCTCAGATATGACCTTCACTTCCATGTTCAGCACGCTGAGCATGGAAGTGAAGATAAAATTTTGTCAGGTCACATGTTAAGTGAAATTTGTCTGTGACACGTCATGCATATCTTAAATCCTCACTAATTCTATTATAAATGAATGAGGGTTATGTAAATTAGATTCGTATATGATTAATAGAATTAGTGAGGATTTAAGCTATGCATGACATGTCACTGATAAATTTCACTTGACAAGTGACCTGACTGACATCTCAGCCTTATAAGCCTTCTGTTGACCTGTTATTTTCATAGTTCCTTGATGAGAAGAATCATGAAAGTGTTCGGAAAATCACTAATTTTTTCAGTGGTTATTTTGCGTGTGTGTGTGTGTGTGTGTGTGTGCACAAACACAAAACTATTTCCCACTCTTTCTAAGAGGAAGCTGTCAGAGCTCTGACACTGTGTAGTTTTGAAAAGATAATGCTGCATTTCTATTTTTTTGAAGTGATTTAAACACAAGAAGAATAAACAAGTGCACAAATGCCTTGAGAAAGTTATACTGTGTCTACTCGACTTTTAGTGCACTCTGAACCCTGTATGTAGATATATATATACACACCTTGAGAGACAGAGGAGGGTCTGGGCGGGTAGGAGGCGTGAAATGCACGCTCACGGTTGATGCCCCAAGCTCGTTCTCAGCCACACATTCGTAATTGCCGTAGTCCAGCTCGTTCACGTTCTTAATGAAGAAGGTGGAGGCCCAGGAGACAAGACCAGTCTGTTGGAGGGATGAAACAAGATGAAAATGAGAGGGAGTTGACATGCCTGTTGGGGAAATTTGTTTTGAGAGTCAGCAGAGTTTGGCCTTGCTAAGAATAAAATTCACAGCAACGATAGAAGACTTCGTTCCATCCTGAAGACTTCGTTGCATCCTGGACCATTATCAACTGACAGCACGTATAGCTTGATATCCGTAAAAGGTATCCGTAAAAGTTTAGTTTTTATTAGTTAACTTTCCTAAATGAAGGGAAGAGGGAGGGGGGTATCATTACTCACGAAATCGTAATACGACGATTACAAATAAATCACAGAACTGGTGGGGATCGAACCCATGGTAGGCAAGTCCTAAAATTCACGGCTAGTGTGTTATCCACTGGATCATACCATCAGATTATTCCAACTAGGTGAAGTTGTATACACCATAGGGAGATTAGCATGGGCCACCACTGTGACCCCAAATGCAGGTTTTTACAGACAACTCTCATACTAACATGGCTGTGACATGCTCTTGCTATGAGGGTACTTGAGCTAGAGCACACAACAACCATGCTGGTGTGAGATTAGTCTGTAAAAACCTGACGTTTTGTGATCACAGTGGGGTCCATGCTAATCTCCCTATGGTGTACAGAAATATACGTAGGTGGATGAATTTTATTTGGCCGACAGGGACCAGTGGATAACACACTGGCCGGTGAGTTATCCACGGTGATTGTTTTTTTTGTTTTTTGTTTTTTTTTTGGGGGGGGATAACATTGTTTGAAACAGATGAACTTTGGTTGGGAAAAGGTAGTGTACATGGTTTGAGGTAAGTCAAGTTGTAGAAGACTTAAAACTTGTTAAGACGAGTTAGTCTTGCTTCATGGAAGGGGTAGAGAGAGTAGTTTTGTGAAGTTAATATTGCTTGTGAGAGAAGTAATCATGCTTGGAAAAACTCGTCCTGCTTCCATGAGAAATATTAGTTTATATTAATACCCCTAGTACTTGTAAATTATTATTACATTCGTGGGAAATGCTAAAACCGTATTTATCATAGAGCACTGAGGGAATGAAAGGTACTCATATTCGACTCAATAACAAATATAAAGTCACAATGCATGTGCTGAACAAACCTGTTGATAATATGACTGAAAAATTTGTTGGACTGTCTTACTGGAGTGAATGTTGGGGAATTACTTTAATATATTCTTCGATTTTTTCATGTCATTAAAGTATGTATGTATGTATATATATATATACGTTATATATATATATATATATATATATATATATATATATATATATATATATATATATATATATATAGGTAGTAGGTTGGTAGACAGCAGCCGCCCAGGAGGTACTACCGTCCTGCCAAGTGAGTGTAAACCGAAGTCTGTAATTGTTTTAAACGATGGTAATATTGCTGGTGTCTCCTTTGTCTCAAAACCATGCAAGATTTCAAGTACGTCTTGCTAGTTCTACTTGCAGTTAGGTCACACTACACTTCATGTACAAGCTATATATATATATATATATATATATATATATATATATATATATATATATATATATATATATATATATATATATATATATATATATATATATATGTCGTGCCGATTAGGTAAAACTTGCTATTTTGGCTTAAATAGCAACGCTCACCCTTTCCATATAAGACAAGTGAAAATTTTGTATGCAATAATTTGCCAAAATCATTCTGAACATAACGAAAAAATATATTTCATTGTGTTTGTTTATTATTAAATTAATGTTAACGTATCTAAAATATATTTAGTTGGGTTAGGCTAAATTAAATTGCCTTGTTTTAATAAGGTTAGGTAGGTTTCAAAGTTTCTCTTGGTACAAAATTATAAATTCTTACATTAACATAAATGAAAAAATATATCTTTAAACGTATAAGAGAAAATTTTAGAAAGGACTTAATTTTAAACGAGTTCTTGCTAATTGACGAGTTTTACCTAATCGGCACGACATATATATATATATATATAAATAAATATGTTGGTTCTCCCTTACCATGAAAACTTGGTTGATATACCTTCCTTTCTTAAGAATTTTAATATCAAAGTTGTATTTAGAAAGCTTGATACAGTAAAAAAAACTTTTGATAAAAAATCCCCCCAAAATGCTGACGGATGTGTGTATAAGATTCCGTGTAAAATATGCGATAAAGTTTATTACGGACAAACTGGTAAAAGTCTTGAACTAAGATTAAAACATCATATATATAGCATTAGAACTGGACAAGATTCTAAAGCTCTATTTATTCATGCGAGAGATTTTAATCATCCAATTGATTTTCAAAATGCTGAGAAAGTTATATCAAGCAAGTCCATGGTTGAGAGGAATATAATTATGTTTCATTAAAAGCAGTTTTGAAAATAATATGAATATTTTTGGTTTATATAAATTGGATTTTTTTATAATTAATAAAATTTGGGAAGAATTTAATGATAATTTCGACAAATCTTAATGCTTGGGTAGAGTTTCAGGACCTCTTCACAGAGTCGGGCGTTGTCACGATACTGTGAGGTGTGGTCTTTGTTAGTATGATGTGACTGTGAGGTGTAGTCTTGCCCTTTATAAGCTTTCTTGTTTATGGTTTGTGTTTTATAGTTCCTTGATAATGTGAGTAGTCACGAAAGCGCTTGGAATTCCTCTATTTTTTCATAGTGGTTGTCTTGCATATTATGATGTCACCTGTTTACTGTTATCTTTTGCATATATATATATATATATATATATATATATATATATATATATATATATATATATATATATATATATATATATATATATATATAAGATTTAGGAAATACATTGTTGATATAAAGATGGCATATACAGTACAAGAGGTGTAAGAGATACATGTCTAGTACATATTGTTACATGTTTGTCACTGATTATAATGCGAAAATCTCATCCAGCTCCTCAGAGCTGGGGCGCATGCCCAAAATACAGCATGCATCACCCCTCTGAACAGCAGCGCCGAGTCGCTGGAACAGAAAACTAGCTGCCCTGGGATCCCTAGTTACCCTGTTGAGTCTTTTGCCCAGCTCCTTGAGAAACTTAGATGCACTCTTTCCCGATGAGCCAAGGGTCTCCGAGACTATGGGAACAAACACATAATGATGGGCAAGTTCTCCATATTTTCTCGACTTTTGGACTCCCTGAAGGTGGCAGCTACCCTCCTTCCTCCCTGGTGTATTGAGATAGGTATCAGCCAAGGTAGATGCACAT